>PVHY01002786.1:108565-119664 GCA_004024945.1 Uropsilus gracilis
TGGCATCCCCAACACGCTGCTTACGCTACAGCATACGCCAGGCCCTTCCTTGCCTGGTGTCTGTGTGCCTGGCTCTCCGAGAGCACCAGAGTCTGTAAAGGGCACTGAGGCTCCAGGATTCTGTCTGCCCGAGTCAGCTGTGACCTTGCCCTATGCATGTCCTTGTCCTGCAGCAGGACAGTGGGGTTTGGTTGATCGCTGAATCTGTTTGCCTGTGTGATGGAGATGGCCGTGACAGCTGGTGGGCGTCTTTGGAAGCTTGGCTGGGAGGCTCTTTAAGGCAAGGACTGAGCCAGGTGTCTGGAGGGAGCAGATGCTTGAATAATGCCAGCTGATGCCAGGAAAGGGTGCTGGACTAGGGCTTGGGAGACCACATTCCAGCCCCAGTCATGATGTGAGTCACCGAGGGACCAGGGGCCAGTCCCTGGTTCTCCACCTTGCTCACAAGTCAAGTGAGCCTGGGACCCCCTTTCCACTGCTCCCCAACACTATTTATCTCTGATTTCCCAAAGGATGCTGAACTCCACCTAGAAACAAGGGGCACCTGGAGCTGCAACTCCCCAGGTGTAGATGCTCTTGGTGGGGAGACGACTGTTGGCGGGGAGGCATTGCAGCTTCTAGGGAGCCAGGCACCTTGGAGAGTTTGAGGAAAGTTCAACCTGGACTCTTATCAGAGGCTGGAATCAGCTGGTTGCCATGACTACCGGGAGCCACAGCTAAGCTCTGATTAGCAGAAAGGAGCTGGGAGGCCTTGAGGAATTCAGCCCTCCTGGCTGCCTCCCCCTCTGTGGAGTGCAGGGTGCCAGTCCTTGGCTTCGCTGGGTCAGATGTGGTGACATTTTAGGGCCCTGTGGTAAAAGCCAGACAGCTGCCTGGGCTCCCCAGCTGAGATGAGCATAAAGTCCTGCCAGGATGCACGGCTGCTGGCAGCGAATGGAGGCAGGGTGCGGCTGTGGAGAAGAGGTACTACGGCTGAAGTAGGGGGTGACGGCAGATGTGTCCTCCTCCCAGGGCCTCTGCTTTCTTTTCTGGTGAAGAGTGGTTGACCTTGTGGGTCCCGCATGAGATGGTTGCTCAAATTCATTTATCCCCCATCTGTTCATCTGTTCATCCGTTCGTCCATCCATCCATCCATCCATCTGTCCATCTTTCCTTCCTTCTTTTGTTCTTCATTCTTTCCATCCATCCATGTTGATCAGAAAGGCATACTCTCTCAGCCACTATCCTCCAGAGGATTCGGTGAAGAAAAGTCTTGTTCCCACTCTGAGAAGCTTACATTCTAGTTCAGAAAATATCTAGTTCAGATAAACAGAGAGCATTTCCATTGTAACACCAGTGAAGGGAGTCGGAATAGGCTTTAAGTGAGGGAGCTGGGAAGAGAGGGAACAGATTACTTAAATGGGTCAGAGAGGGCCTTTCTGGGAATGTGACATTTGAATAAAGTCATGGAGCTGGTCATACACAGAACTGAAGGAACAGCATGCCAGGTGTAGGGAACAGAAAGCACAAAGACTCTGAGCATATGCCCTGTTCCATATGAGAAACAGTAAGGAGGCCTTTCTGTATTTGACTAGAACAGAGAAAGAGCAACAGATGGGCTCCAGAGCATGCAAAGCTTCCAGTCCTGGGAATTAACTTGAATTTTATTCTTAACCCAATAGGAGGCAAAATTACCTGGGCTATTTCTTTAAGATGCAGATTTCTTCATTTTAAGATGCAAATCCAAGAATGACTTATCCACCAGGACGAAGATAGGATCTAGGAAGTTATATTTTTAAAAACTTCTTGGGGGAGAAACATCTGAGACAGTATCAGGATTAGGAAACTCTGAGCTACGTCTCTCTGTCGTAAGCAAGCTGAGAATAAAGTGCTGGGATGTGTCTTTAAAAAATCTTCAGTATTTTATTGTGGAAAAATCCTCTCCCTTACACTCCTTAGTAGCAATTTATTATGTTTTTTGTTTTATTGTAAGATCTCACTTGGATTACCCAAAACCAGGAGGGTGAGGTCAGGGCTACTGAACAAAAGAATAGCTGACCATGCCATTGCAGACCTGATTTTAGGGATAAAATCAGCAACTCCATTGTATCTTTCCTCATCGGACCAGCCTTAGGATTTCTCCATCCTTGACTCTGACCGCTGCTGGTGGCATGATGGATGAACATTGCCTGCTCTAAACCTTGTCCCCCAGCACCCACTGCAGATAACCCATGTCCCTACTTGCTCCCTGCACACAGCTCCCTGAGACTTCCCACCCAGTGCCACTGTGTATTTATTTATTCCCAAATTTCCCCATTAACTTTCAATGTTGCCTGTTGTCAGGTTGCCTCCAGCACAGATTTGAGTCTTTGAATTTATAACGCTACAGAGAGTCCGAGATTCCATTTTCTGTGTCCACTTCAAGGATCTGCTGGGAAGTGTGTGTTCATCGATGAGCTCACTGAGGATTTTTCTAAGAGAAACAGAGGATAGAATAGAAAAGGCATTGGCTGAGCATCTGAGTTGACAGAGGCATGGTTGGATGATTTCTACCAAGCGTGACATGAAGGGATTAGTCTGGAACATCTCAAAAGCCCTCTCTATCTTGTAAAAAGTCCTCTTTAGCTGCTGCATGGGTGTTCTCGTATATTCACCGAACAAATGGCGCTGAGACACTAAGACGTAGTCCTATCCCAGGGAGCACATGGTCCAGCATGTGGGGTCATGAAATGTCAACAACATGTGATGTCTGTTGGATACAGTGGCATGTGCCTGTAATCCCAGCTATTTGGGAGCCTGAGGCTAGGGATCATTTGGGTCTGTGGGTTCAGGACTACCCTGGACAACATAGTGAGAACTAGTTTCTAAAAAACAAAACAAACCAAAGTGGTGAAAAGCTGCAGCAATGGGACTGTCTTTACTAGAAAAAGGATTAAATCTCCCCATAAGTTGACTCCCTACCACACCTTATCAGTGGATATTCTTGAACTTGTTCAAGTTCAAAGTCTTGGCATCTTTCTTGTCCTCCTCCCTTTCTCATACTGTCTTATAGTTCCACATTTAAACAGCTGCAAATGATACTTCTACTTTCAAAACGTATCAGAATGTGACCACATCTCATGATCTCCCCTGCTGCTATACTGATCTGAAGTTGGACTATTGCAGTAGTCTTCTCTCCTCTGCCCTTCCTTCCCCTCCACCTAGGATCCTCAGCCCAGGAGACTGATCTTCCTCAAATATAAGTCAGACCACATGTCCCTCTGTGCCAAAGACTTCCTATCTTAGTCAGAGAAGCCATAGGTCTCCTCAGGAACCTACAAAGACCTGATTTCTGATGCCCCCTCTCAAACACTAGCCCTTGTTTGTTTTTTTACCTATGTTAAGCATCTTTGAACTGCTGTTCCTTTCACCTGGAGCTATTTCCCTCTTCCCACAGACACCTGTGTAGAGGTGATATATTGTTGGGCAACACATTGTCCTAAATCTTTGTGACCTCAAACAACCAGCATGTCCTATGTCTCACAGTTTCTGTGAGTCAGGAATTGGTCACGTGACTAGCTCACCAGCTCTCAGAAGATTGTGGTCAGATAGCAGGGCAGCGGTCTCATCTGAAGGCTTGACTGCAGCTGAAAGACCTGTCCAAGGTGTCTTACTCACATGGCTCATTGGTGCTGATTTTGGCAGGCACTTTTAGTTTTTTATAGCCTCTTCATAGGGGTGCTTGAGTGTACTCACAGCCTACTGTCTGGCTTCCTCTGAAGTGATTAGTCCAGCAAAGTGAAACTGAGCTGTCTTTGTGACCTTGTCACAGAAGTCACACTTTATAACTCATGCTACATTCCAATCATTAAAAGTGAGTCACTAAGTCCATCCAATATGCAAGAGGAGAAAAAAAAGCTCATCTTTTGATGGTAGAAATATCAAAGAATCTCTGAACACAGACAACAAACTTAGCTATCATCCTTCAAGTCTATACTTCCCTGTTACTTTTTTATCCAGACCTTCTCTGATTAGTTGACACAGACTAATAGCAAAAGTCACTCCCTCCTAGTCCCTAGCCCCATTACATGGATTCATTTTCTCTATAATTTATTACCACCCAATAAACCACATACTTGTTCATGTGTTTATTACCGGCTTTCCCACCTAGAATGTAAACTCTGATCACAGGAAATATCTGTCTTGTTAACTATATCCTCACACCTGTAACTGACCTGGACAAACTGCAGGTGCTCAGAAATTGGAGTCAGGGAGTGCAGTTTGCCTAGGCTGGGGCAAGTAAGAGAAGAAGAAAAGCTCGCTGGGGATGGGGTAGAAGTTGCAAACCTTAAGTTGTCTGACAGGAGTCAGGACAGCATTCTACACAGACAGGTCAGAACAAAGGCATAGAAATGGAACCTTCCTGGTAGAATAAGAGGAGCAGGGAAGTGCAGGAAAACTAAAGCCAAACATGATAGTGGGTGGCGCTCCGGAAACATGGAATGGGCTGTGAGGAGGGCTGGGCAGCCCTGATTGGAATCAACATCCCTCTGGGCTTGCAGTAACTTTCAGATCTGTTTTTAAAGATGCACCAGTAAGTGGCTGACAGAGATGGATGGATTTTGCTGTCCTTACTTCGACATTTACTGGACTTGGCCTGGCTTCCTGGCAGCCCTAAGGAACTGGGGGGCTTATCAGCTGCATTTATTCTGAGTCATAAAACCAATCTTGATACACAGGTGACAGGAGCTGGATACATGGGAAATGCTAATGTCTTTAGTCAGTGCTTGATCTGGGATCTGCAAGCAGGATGAGCAGAGAATGACACTTCCTGGATGGTGCTAAATCCACCTGTGGTTTCTCAAACTCCTGATTCTTCCCTGTTGAGGGCCAGGGGGGTTTAGTGACAGTCACCTTTAATACTTGAGTAATCAGAAACCATCATCCTGAGAACCTGGACTCAAAGAAGCAGGAGGGTCTCAAGTAATTGCCCAGAGTTGTTTGGGGCTTGTGTGAGAGGCAAGGAAGACAATTTCAGAAATTAGTAGGAACAAAGTTGGTTCACAAAAAAGTCAAGGGAGATGAAACTCACAACTTTTAGACCTTTCCATTTGCATATGTTATCTCATTTATCTTCCAGCAACTCAACAATATATAGGCTGATATTATTCCTTATTTTGTAATCAAGGAAAGTGAGCTGTAGATAGGTTACTGACTGTTCCAGGTCCTACTAAATAGTGAAGATAGTGATGGAATGCAAGTATCTCTGTTCTATACACAGATAAGGCAAAACTGGGTTAGAAATGGCAAAGGGGTGCTTAAATGAACCCTGTTAAGATTTTTGTCTTGAGAAAGCCAATGAAATGCTGATTTCCAGTTTTTCCCTGTAATTCAGTTAGGATGGGTTAGACTAAGTGGCTGTAACAAGTAAACCTCCAAATTTCAGTGGCTTACGTTAACTGAGACTTACTTTGATCAAGCAAAGTCTGATGTAGTTGATATTTCTCCTCTTCCACCAAGTAGCTTCACTTGGAAACTACTCTATGAAGTAGCTTCACTTCCTGAACATATGGCTTTAAAAGTCCCCATGACAGAAGAAGAGAGAGATAGAGAAGTTACACTAACTTGTCCTGAACTAGAAATGATATACATCACACTCTCTCAAAGAAAATTGGCTGAAGATTCTCATGGCCACAACCCAACTGCAAGGGAAGCTGGGAAACACTAGGCTATCTATGAATGTTTGATGAACTTTGAGTTTCTATCTCTAACATCACGCCTCATAATTTCTTCTTTCCTGTAGGACAGAACCCCAGAGCAACCCCATGGTCCCAGCTCAGGATGGAGCCTCAGAAAAGCTTAGCCAGCATCTGGCCACTGAGACTCTGGGCACCAACAGCTGGGAGAGAGACAAGGTCTGCCGGGAGCTCAGTCCTAGAGCACATAGGTAAGATGCTGGCACCATTCCTCTCCAATACAATGGAAATGATTGCATGGATCGTGCAGAAATGAAGCTCGTCTCCAGTCACACATTCCCCTTCTCTTTTGCAAGTTCCTATTTCCAACCCTTAAATCACAAACCAACAAATCTTTTCTGCAGAGAACCTGAGAGCAACGATTTCAGGTCAGTGGGCCAGATAGCCTCTGCCATGACTACCCAACCCTGCCATTCGAACAGAGAATCAGTCATGGACGGTTTGCAAGCAAACGGACATTAGCTGGGTTTCAGTAAAACTCACTGGTAACGATGAGGGGCAGGCTAAATCTGTGCCTTGGGCCACGTTTATTGATTCTATATTGAATGATAGAGTTAGCTGGTCTCCATTGGAATAACCCAATGAGCCACTAATCCTAAATCTCAACATTAGTCCTAGTTTATCTCCTGAGCCCCAGATCTTTCTTTTCTTTCTTTAATTCACTCAACCAGGATTTACTGAGCAGCTACCATGTACTCAGGCATCTGAGAATATGTAGTCTACCCAGGCTTGGAGCAGCAAAGTGACCTGCTCGAAATATGATGGCTAGTAAGCAGTTGAGTAAAGTCTTAGACTGTTTTCTCTGATCTTAAATTCTAGATGTAAACCTAGGACATTAGGCTGTCGTTGCTAATAAAAAGATCAATCTATTTTCCTGATTTCTATTTTTAAATGCTGTGCCATGAATAGAGAGTTTCGCCCACCTTTGGTCTCTGGACAATTGATTCTATGTACAACACTGTCTAATTAATCCAGCATTAGCAGCTGGTTGGAAGCCATATTCTTGGTTTTCAAATCAATTTATCACTTCTGCTGCCCTGGATCTATAGCCTCCTTTATATAATAGATAGAAAATGAATCTCTTTCTCCTTTTATTTCTCCTTTTCTCCCCTGTCTCCTTTTATTGAAGCAAAGCCATTTTACAGATGAAGAAATGGAGGTCAGTTGGTAGCAGAGCCAGGATTAGGTAGGGCACCTCTGATTTGGTCAGCTACTCCCCTTAATCCAGGAGTTCTTGGTCTATTGAAGTAGCAATTCCAAGCCACACTGGGCATGCACTTGGGAAGGAGGTGGAAGCTCTGGGTACTGCCCCCAGGTGAATGTATATGCTCAGAGGACAACCTCCAAGTACAGTGTATCTTGTCAAGTTCATGCCCCCTAAGGTTGATGAACAGCTAATTTTTGAAACCAGATTTTTGAAGAAGTGATTTGGGAAACCAGAGTATGTTTTATGGATGAGGCCTGCACCTCTGCCAGGCTGTCATCTAGGAAGTAACCCCTAGGGGTGATTTCATTGAGAGAAACAGCAAAGACCAATCAGCTTGGAGAAGTGACGTTCAACCTCAGATCTGGAGAATTATCTGCAGATAATATGGAATGGGGACAGGGTATGAAGTATCCTTATGTTTGAGAGAGAGAGAGAGAGTGTGTGTGAGAGAGAGTATGAGAGTTTGAGAGTATGAGTGAGAGTGTGAGAGTGTGAGAGTGTGAGTGTGAGAGTGAGAGAGTGAGAGAGTGTGAGAGTGAGAGAGTGTGAGAGTGAGAGAGTGAGAGTGAGAAAGAGAGTGTGAGTAGAGGAAGATATTTTTTGCTCTCAAAACATTTTCTTCAGTCAGACAAGGGAAGGTATTATGTTGTAGAGATTTGCCTTCAAACCTAGATTCCAGCACTTACTGAGTAACTGTGGGCAAGGTAGTTTTTCCGCCTTGTCCTCAGTTTTCACAACCATAAAATGGGGACATGAAAACTGTTAGAAAGGTCCAGTGATTATTAAGCCACATCAGACATGGGAAGACCCTAGTAGTGGGTCTAGTGTACAATCAGTGCTTAAATCAGTCTCGTGGAGTGAGAAGAGAAGATTCTGGGCATAAAAATCTGAAAAATGATGATAATGGTCAACTCAATTATGCAGTGAGAACTCCATGCTTCCTTCTCTTCTCTGTGACCCACTCTCTAACATGACAATAACTGCAAGAATGCTGCTGCAGATGGCAATAGTAAAAGACATAGTGATTATAATAATAGAAGCTCAATTTACTGTAAACTTAATCTGATCTGGGCCAGGGTACATTGTATGAGTGAGAATCTTTATTTCTTACAACATACTTGTAACACAGGTATCATGTTCTATTTTCATCCTAGGGTGAGGGAAATGATACTGAGAGACTGCTAAACTAGGAAATAATAAGAGAAGGAATATAAATCCAGTGTGTTGTTTCTAGAACTTGCACTTTTCAAGGCTACATACTCAGCCTTGGCCTATTTGGGACACAGGCCAGTACATATGTAACCACTGCATGCTGCACTGCAGTATTATACCATTGCTTATGTGTGCAGTATGTTTAACCTTTTAACTCCCACCCCTCTCCGCCCCCTCTGAAGACACATCTAGGAGAAATGGTACAGAGGAGAGAAGGGAGTAAATGTAGACCCACCTGGGTTAAAAGCATATGGAATCATGAACTTCCTCAGTTTTAAGCCATCCCCTGTGTTTAGGATTGTGCTTCTCAAGCTTGGCTCCCCTGGAAACTTGGGGTTCCACAAAGGAAAGGAATTTCTTCAGCAGTGAGATCCTTCTTTGTTTTATTAGACAGACTTGTAAAGGATTTTCATTTTTTTTGTTTTTTAGTATCTTTCCTTTAAAAATTTTCCCTTAAATTCCTGGCAGCTTATACTGGGAAGTGTTTCTCTAAAACAAAAACACTTAACAAGTGGCTAAGTTATTTCATCCACTCATCCCTCATTTGGTCACTTGACAAATATTTCTTAGGCTCTTTCACTTTATGTCAAGTACATAGAGGAAAATTTGAAAAGTGATTTTTCACGCTTTCACAAGCAGCTTATTTGCCGCCTGGATTGTGTCTTCTGCTTTGTGCTTTACAGCATGTAAGTACAGTTAAGCAACGAGGTCCTTCATCCCTATGAAATTTATTTTAAACCTGGTAGAATTGACTCTCAAAAATGCTCACAATAGAGCTCCCTGATTTTTATTTATTGAAATTGCATTGGAGAGATCATATATTCTAAACACATGATAATTTTTTCTACTAACCATAATGATGCAGCTGCTTAGAGTAGAATTAAACACAGCACCTTTTTATAATGTCTGCAAGATCAGCGACACAAATGAGATTCTCAGTTGTGTGGGAAAGCACTCAAGGTTGGAATAACATAGACTTTGATTCAAATCCCAACTTAGAGACTTCGTAATGTTACAGCCATGGTTTAGCAAATGTGAACTTCTCAGCCTCATGGTCTTTTCCTGTAAAATGAGACAATAAAAATCATACTTCAAAGTGTTTTTGTGACTAACAAGATATATATATTTAATGTATAGAATATATTATATATATAAAAACTTGGCAGATAAGGATCATAGTTGTGTTACTACTAGTCATGATAAAAATATCCTTAATGTTATATTTTCCCAGTGAGATTCAACTGAGCTGTCATGTTTCAATTCCTACTCCATTTTTCATCCAAAATCATCTCCTTTTGCCATGGGATAGTGTTTAAAAAAAATCCCTGGAGCCTGCCCCAATTATAAAAGGAGATAACTTGACTTCATTTAACTGCAGCCTGAGCATTTGAATTTAATTGAACGGGAAATAATTATTCCTGGAGAGCAGAGGTTTTTGAGGTTCTTCGAGGCGATATAAGATATGTATCTTGTTACATTAGACCTCAGCAAATATGCTTTTAATAATCAGCTGCTACTTAACATCCCTTCCATCTCCTATTAAATTTCCAGTAGGAACTTCAGACACGAATTATTGGGGAGGGAGGGAGCTGAACTGCCAATTAATTATTTAAAAAGTGATTTATTTACCAAGGTGAACCATTTGCAAATTCAATAATAAATCTATTAAGGAACAGTTAACCTCTATAACTCAGTTTTAAATAATCAATTGATGTTTGGGTAACATACAGCGTCTGTCTCATTAGATCGGCATTAATGCCTTATTTGAGCCACTTAATCTGAAGTGTGACCGAATCAGACACGAGGTGGTAATTAGGTATTCGTTATGGGGCCTTCATTCTCCGAGGAACCCAGTCCATCTCCAGCTCCAACTGTCCTATTGGGAGCTTGGAGAATGCTGAGTCTTCTAATGCTGACTCTGTGCTCCCACAGTGCCTCCCGTGATAAAGACTTGACACCATTGCCCTCCTCCAGGGGGAAGAAGAAAAAGAAGAAATCTACCAGGAAGAAGAGAAGGAGGTGAGGCCTCCAGGGGAAAAGAAATCTTGAAGATGGGAAAGGGATAATCTAGGGTTAAAATGGGCTTCTAGGTCCTAAGAGACTCCCCTTGGGCTCAGATTCCCTCTCTGCCCCTTAACTAGCTGTGTGACCTTGGGCAAGTCACTCCACCTTTCTGTGCCTGTTTCTACTTCTATAAAATGGTGATAATATCAAATATCAATCTCTGGGGTTTTATGAGAATTGGATTAGAAAATGGATGTGGGAGCAGCTGTTGCTGTGTCTGGCAATAGTATGTGACCAATTAATTGGAAGCGTAGTCATGCATACGAATATTAATTTTTTTGAGAATGTACTCTGTGTGATGGGTTGATCTGAGCACTGTAATCTCCCTGATCTCTTTTACCCTTGAACACAGTCTGCCAGGCAAGCATTATTATCTGCATTTTATTTTTATTTTCTTCCCGTTTCATTGAGGCACACTTGATATTACAACATTGTATTGCTTTTAACTGTAAAACATAATGACTTGATATTTGTGTCCTTTCCAGCGGGATCACCACAATAGGTTTAGGCAGCATTCAACCTCTCACGGAGCTACAAATTTGGTTTTCACTCGATGAGAACTTTTTAGAAATAATATGTGCAATTTGTCCTCATATGTAAAAAGACTTCCAGATTTTCACCTAAGCTGCCACTCATTAACCTAGAGACATCTCCAGGTCCCACATCAGAGGGATGAACACAGCTTCCTTAGAGGTGCCAACTGGTGCAAAGAATTGGAAACAAACCAAATGCCCCCAAACGGATGATTGGCTAAAAAAAATGTGGTACATATACACGATGGAATACTACGCATCCATCAAGGAGGACAAACACATGTCATTCGCAGCGACCTGGATGGAGCTGGAAAAACTCATATTGGCGGAAATAAGCCAAAAAGAAAAAGAGAAGTACAGGATGGTCTC
>PVHY01002787.1:0-87097 GCA_004024945.1 Uropsilus gracilis
GACGACAACACACACCACAGACCACTTTGCCCAGGGCACTACAGACTCAAGCAATCTCCAGCCTCAGTCCCCCAGGTAGCTGGGATTACAAGCATGCATCACCATTCCAGCTATTTTTTGAGACTATGTCTCCCTATGTTGCTCCGGGTGGGTCGTGAGCCCCAGGTGGGTCTCGAACCCATGGACTCAAGCGATTCCTAGTTTTAGCCTCCCTTTTTACGCTGGGATTAAAGGCAGACACCACCACACCTGGCTCCAGTCTTCTTTTTTGCTTCCACTCTCTTCAGTGTCCCGAGCTCTCCACCTCCAGGTCCAACCCCTGTTTCTCACTCCGGTGCCATACTCCCTTCTGGTACACCTAAATGGGGTCTGGTCATCCCTGGTCCACTGTTGCCCAGTAGGCACAGACTATGTTGCCCCCCTCTGGCTACTCCCAAATCCCGAGCTTGCATTCTCTTTTCCCAGCCTGCAACAGCCCCAGCTTCAGGCACCGCTAACTGCTTCAAAATTGCAGTGCTCCCAGGGCAACCAACAAACCTCTCCCCTGGATCTCCAGCCTTGGGCCTCTATCTCTTTGGGCTACAAACAACACTCTGCTCCCAGTTGCAAATTTGTTGCCCGTCTCAGCAGAGGTCTCTGCTCCAAGGCCTTCTAGTGGGAGCTGCTTCACAGCAAAAGCTGAAGTCCTTGATATCAAATTCTGGGGGCCGCTCAAGCCCCAACTACAATGTCTGCATCCACAATCACTGAAATAATAATCCCTCAGGCCCCTCCCCCCCACTATCAGTCCAACTCTGCTCTGCTCTGCTGTGTGTTCTGAGTGACCCTTGACCTTCTCTGGGCCTCACATTCCATACTTATACAGTGATGGGGTGATCTGTCAGGGTCCTTCCCACTCGTACTTATAATAACAGGTATCTCTCCGAGGTAAGAATGGGGGGGAAGGAGGACTAGGACAGTGAGGGAGGGAAAGGAGGAGGGAAGACGATACACACACAGAGAATGATTATCTTTTATCTACATTATTTTCACCTCAGGAAATCACTGGACTTAAATAATTGCTAGGAGTCGCATGTGGAATGAAGAAGAAATTGAGACGGAAGAGATTGAGCGATCCGTGAGGCCAGCCCACAGAACGGGGATCCTGGGAAGCATGTCCAGGTCCAATTTTAATGAAGTTGTGAAGCCCCTTAATATACCCAGCAAAGAAATGTTACAATGATGTAATGAGGAAGAAGCAAAGTGTACATGATATACAGCAGGGAGGATATGGGGATGCAGATAACGGGAGAATTTTTGTTTGTTTTTGCTTTTTTTGTTTTTGTTTACCTGTGGTGGCAACAGTAATTCCTAATAGGTCAAATGTCTCTTGGGACATTTCAAAGAGGTTAGGAAGCTGGGTTACAGGTGAGAGATATGCTGTTGCCCACCCTCTAGTATGCCAAAAGGGGGCTAGAGAGGTGTTCCTCTTATCTGAACACTACAAAGATGGTCACAATGGGTTTATGGCTGTAGTTACTATTATATAACAGTCTGCTTTGCATCCACCCTGAAAATTATTGAAACCTGGAGAATAGGACTGCTTAGCCTCTTGCTTAGAACCAAGTTGTGGCCTGAAGAAACATTTGAGGCACACCTTGAAATAATAGCTTCCAATGCATTAAATCAAATGCAAAAAATATTACAAAATAAACCATTTATCAAAACACTTATTAGTCAATTGTACTATAATAATCTATGTACTTCTTTATGGACTCATTAAATAAAAAGAGCAACGGACAGAAGAGCAATCATATACTAGAAGTTCTGATGAGCAAAAGCTCTATGATCTTCCCCATGCACCCAATGAAATATGGTCTTCAGCTACATATAACTTATTTTGGTGACAGGGTGCTGGGTGGAGAAGGAAATGCTACATTTCAATGAGAGGTTGGCAAAAGTAAATACGCATTATCCCCCCATGTCACTTCCTGGGCCTCCAGCACCGACCCCAGGCTGTGAGCCTCTTGCTAGATGGACACTTTGATTGAGAAAGTTTCTCCCTGAATATCTTTCAGTCTGCAGCTATCACCACAGCCTGGGTCTAGAGAAGAGGAAGGAGATGAAAGCGCTGCTATGATAGTCCATAAATCATGCCTTCCTGGAGAGGCATGTGTTGGCAGAAAAGAATAGATTTTGACTTTAGAAAAAAAACAGCATTTCAAAGCTCTCAAGGGTGGGTCCCTGCACATGCAACCTTCCTTTCTGATGCTCAGTTCCCTCACTTGTAAAGATATCACTGGAATGTTGCTTTGGCAGGGCGGCTGGGGAATGTGATGAAATAAAAGAGGTTGTGTATCATATGCAAAGAGGCAACTGTCCCATTTCTGTGCCTTCTAGGGTAGAACCAGCTTAATGCAGTTCCCCACACTTAAAAAGTATTGAGGCTGCACTTCCACAGTTCTTAACCACTTTAGGGTACCAAGCCCGCTGCTGGAGAATCACATTCACAGGTGCCTGAAGTCCCTGTCTTCAAGCAGGGTCAGAAACAAGGGAAGCTTTATAGCATGAAGCACTAAATCTCTCCAGCATAAACTACATGAGCTCCCTGAGAGGAAGTCATGGGTTTTTTCTGGGTTGGTCAGGGAAGGCTTCCTGGAGGAGGCAGCAACACATCAGCTCTTGGAGGAAGAACAGGATGAGGATGATAGGGAGGGGAAGGGAAGAAAGACAGAACAGATGCTAGAGGATAGTGTGAACCCAGACACAGGATGTGTCACTGCAGAGAAGCTAAAGTGTGGAAGAGAAGATGAGGAGAGATAGAAAAGAAGCAGTAAGGCCATTATAATAGTCATGGGCAGTTTATAGATTATTTTATAGCTCGATCCTCTTAGGCAAATCTTATCACCATATCTTACGGAGGAGACCACAGTTCAGAGTGGCTAAAGTCATACACAATCCACAGTTCCCTATGGTGGAGCCATAATCAGAATCCAACTGTGCTCAGAAACTCATTTCTTCTGCCAACATTCTAGAAGATTCCATCCAAAGTGAGAATCTAGGACCCAAAGCTCTTGAAGCAGCTCTGGCTATGATGCAGTCACTGTTTCCTCCTAGGCCTTTTTCTGGCCTTGCTTTGCTCTCTTTCTCTTTTCCATCAGTGGCAGTCCCGTAGCTGGAGGCACCACGCACAGGAGCAGGTGGTGATAACAGCCAGTCCTTCAGGCTCTGTGGCCCAGAGGCAAGCTGGGGTTGACCCTGGCAGCTTCTTTGCTTATATCAATCCACACACCCAGCCACTATCCCCATTAGCTGTGTTTCTGGGTCTGGGTCAGCACCAGCGAGGGGTTAGCCGGCCCTGTTTCCCTTAGAAAGGACCAGCGAGCAGCCTGCAGTGAATCTGGGAGCCTAAGACTTGCTGCTATTTGCTGAGGCAGCGGAGCATTTCTGAAAAGTGTCTGGAGGAACGGAGACTGGCAGCAGCCTGCTTTTCCAACTCCACCAGCTCATCCTTAGCCACTGTGAGTCCAACTCACCCTCCTGTCAAATCCCTATTGTGCTTGGAAACATATTCTTTCTTTCATTCATCCAAGCTAAATTAATCACACTCCCCATGGCCTCGGTGAGTGCTTGCTAATAATAGAATGATAGCTGAGATGCAGCGCTCTCTATCTGTGCCATCTCTGAAGCCCGAAGCACTGGCCAGGGGCACAAGCAACCCTCTGCGCAGATGGAAAAACTGAGGTTGAGGAGGCACAGAAATCTGGTTCAGGTGACACGGCTAATCAGGATGGAAATATAGCTCTGTCTGACTTCAAAGCCAGACACATTTTTTTCTCCTTAAATTATAGTCACCAAGTTGTGCATGACCTCCCCAGCTGTTGTTTATCTTCCACTCAGAGGTTTGTACCTTATGCCCACACTCAGCCATGTCACCCCTCTCCCCACCTCCCACCTCTGGGAACCACCAATCTGTTTTCTGTATCTAGGAGTGTTTTCTTTTCTAAATCCCACATGTAAGAGAGACAAGACTGCATTTGGTGTTCCCAATCTGACCTATTTCAGCCTAATGTCCTCAAGTTTCATCCATGTTGTCACAAAGAGCAATATTTCCTTCTTTTCTTGTGACTAAGTAATACGTGACCATGTGACCATGTGGATTTACACAGATCTCGCACCATCTTTGCCCCATTCAGATGGATACAAAGAATGCTCACAGGTTCTGCTCACTGTAAATAATGCTGATGTGAGGAGAGGTGGTAAAGGTACTTTTTTTTAGATAGTGATGATTTCCTTCAGGTAAATGTTTTTTCACCTGAAGTAAATCTTTTCCTTCAGGTAAAGGATCCAGCAATTCTATTTCTGGATCACAGGGCAATTCAATTTTGGTTTTTCTCTTCCCCACCTCTTCACCTCTAACTGTCATTTCTTGCATCTTTGATGTTAGCCATACTCACTGTTTTGAGTGATAGCTTAAGGTGGTTTTGATTTGTGCTTAGCTGACTAGTGATGTCAACCACTTGTTTCTGTACTTGTACATCTTCTTTGGAAACTTTGGAAAAAGTCAGTTCTTTTGCCCAGCTCTACGCTGTTTTTTTTTTTTCTATTGAGTTATACAAGTTCTTTACATAATTTGGAGACTATATAAAGACATATAGATTTACATATATTTTCAGATATATGATTTGCAAATATTTTCTCTTATTCCATAGACAGCCTTTTTGTTGTATACATGCATTGTTGGCCCTGCTAAACACAAGCTTTTGAATTTTGCATAGCTCCATTTGTTTGTTTTTTGCTTCTGTTGCTTTCGCTTTTGATGTCAAAAGCTAGAGACATTTTAAATCCCCAGGCCCTCACAACACTGACTTCAGCTCATTCCACCAGTTAAATGTTTTTGGTCCAAATTCCCCATCAGCAACCTGATAGGCTGTGCGGGGGCTTCCAGAAAAGGAAGAAGGAAAGAAAGAACTGAGAAGGAAGGAGAATAAGCAATGTTGGGAGCTGTGGCTGAAACCGGTCAAGGATCATGCTGTGAATGAAGAAAGTTTCATTTCACTCTTATCTGTCTTCAGAACACTCAAGATGGAATGGCATGACTGACCTTCAGTGGGCAAAAGTGTCGCTATTACTCCAATATTAACCCCTGCCCCCAGGTATCCCACAGGGACTAATGTTATCCCTAATCTGATCTGATTTTGCCTAAGCCATTTCTTCCTCTTGTTTGACTAGTTGTAAGCCATTGTTTTCACCCTTTAAATAAGACTTGTGAGATGTAATAAACTTGCTGAATGGTGCATATTTCCATCTATCCCAGCCTCTTTGGCTGAGCTCAGTCTCTCTGTTTTTTTTTTTTTTTTTTTTTTTTTTTTTTTTTTTTTTTTTTTTTTTTTTTTTTTTTTTTTTTTTTTTTTTTTTTTTTTTTTTTTTTTAAGACTAGGTCTCCCTTTGTTGCCTGGGGAGCTGCAGGCTCATGTTGCCCAGGGTACCATAGACTCAAGCGATCCCCAGCCTCAACTTCCCAAGTAGCTGGGATTACAGGCATGTGCCACCACACCCATCTATTTTTTGAGACTAGGTCTCGCTATGTTGCCCTGGGCGGGTCTCAAACCTGTGGGCTCAAGTGATTCCTAGCCTTGACCTCGCTCTATAGACTGTGATTAAAGGCACGTGCCACCATGCCCGGTCCTCCAGTCTCTCTTGTTGTCTTTTCTCATTCCCTGTTCCTGGTTCTTTACAAAGCAGGTTTCATTTCCCCCACCAGCTCATGAGTTTCTAAAGGCAGGGACTGTGTACCTCCAGAACCCAGCATGATGATGGGCTTGGCACATGTCTATTGGCTATTTCAGTGAATGGCCAGGTAAAGAAACAAATGACATGGAAATTCATTGAAAAATGAATGTTAGTTACTGGCTCAGCTTCCTGGTAAACTGATCTTTGCATCTGACCTTTCAAGAGTTGATTCCCCTACCCTTGATGCTTCTTTCTTTGGGAATTACAATAACAATATTTGGGGAGATGTTTTAGGAGATGAGAAGGTAGCAGGAAAAGAATCTCTACCTGTGAAAATCCCTGGAAAAGGGGAGTTGGTCAACGGATAGAGGCTACTCAATGAAAGGTTAGTGAGGTTTAGAGCTGAGCGATATAACATCTATTATTAACAAAGGGGTATAGGCATTTTAAAATGAGTTTGGAGGGTAGATGTCTTGGGAAGTGTGTTATTGCAAAACCACCAACAACTCAAAAAAAACAAAGGGCCAGGAAGAAACTTTCAACTGGTAATGATTCCTAGTTACATGCTTATGTCCAAACATTCAATCATATACATTAAATATTGAACACTTTTTAAAATGTCAACCCTACCCCACTGCAGCTGTTAATTATTACTACAGAAAGACCTCTGGGAATCCTGAACCACTGAAAAGGCCATCTCTGAACTTCACATTCACAAGAGCAGCACCATAAGTTCAACAATGCTCAGAACCTCACTGACCTTGAGAGAGTCTCTTGGTCTAACTGACCTTGATTTCTTTACTTGACCTTGAATGGAGAGTATAGCAACAATCTCTCAGGACAGATAAAAACATCAATTGAGATGAACAACCTAAAGTACCTCACACATTGCCCTACGCAGAGCAAGAGCCCAACTAGCACAAATATCCTTGTCGTATACTTCCCCATCACCACCTGGAGAGGTTGCCACTCTTGTAAGATGTTGACAGGTTAGAGGAACACACAGTTTTCCAAGTGATTCCAGGTGATACAGACCAAAAGACATCCCTCCCTGCCTAAAAAGTGTTACTGTGTTGTATAAAATGAAAAATTCCAAGCAAGAAAAGATAGTATAACATCCAACAGTTACTCTAAAAAATTTCACTACTGGATAGTAAATTATGGTCATTATTAAAACAGTGACTAATTCACTGGCTGAGTAAAAATTAGTGATATTTATTTCAAGGGTTATCTGTAGTACAATTTAATAAATACAATTTTTATATAGTGAAAATCATCAGGTTGTTGGTCCATAATTGCAAGGCTGCTAGACAGTCAAAGTTTGAAATAATGATTCCTGATTTCTTTAGGACAACATGATAAGTATCCATCTATTCACCTACCCAACCATCCATCCACCTGTTCATCTTTCCATCCAATTCACCCATCCACGCATTCACCCACGCATCCATACACACATCCATCCACTCATCCATTCATCCATCCATCCATCCATCCATCCATCCATCCATCCATCCATCCATCCATCCATCCATCCATCCATCCATCCATTTACCCATTCATCAATTTTATAATACTAAGTACTTTCTATATTTATCCCTGTGCTGTGAATAGTCACAAACATTAACTTCTGATTTCTGTCCCTAGCAAAGCCTGCAATCTTGAGGAACAAAAAGACATGGTAAAAAGATATGTGGGTTGGTCAGAAATGGAGGTGGTAGCTTCCAATTTGGGATAGGGGGATGTGTGGGAGACTAAAAAAGACTTTCTCTTCTATCTTTGGAATTTTGAGCTTTTTGCATGTATTTGCTTATTTAAAAACACATTTTTTAAAAAGTCAATGATGGCACTGGTGGACGAGGAAGAAGGAGATGAGATTATGACTAAAATAGGCCATTACAATTCAGCTTCCATTAGAAGCAATAGGGCAAAAAGCAAAATATAAGAAGACTAGATTCTAAGAAAATGGAGTTGAAAAAATGAAAAGCTTAGTTGAAGCTACTCTTCAAAAGCTTTTCTATGTCTTAATTTGTATCTATTTGACAAGAAGTAGTAGTTTCCACCAATCAGATATTGTTGTCAAATCATAATGCTCAGTGTTGATGAGGGTACAGTGAAATGCTATTTTTCTCATTCTACGTGTGTTAGGATAAATTATCAAAATTGAAGGGAAGCAATTTGGCAAAACATATCAAAACTGCTGAACTCCTGTTTCTACAGTTTGACCTTGTGATTATATTAATGTATTCTAAAGGAAAAATAGCAGATCAGGTAAAGATGTAGGCACAAAACTGTTTATTACAGCATCTTCTATAATGGGGTTAAAAGTGGGGATGATCTAAATATTCAACAGTCGATAATACAGTTAAGAACATTATTGCTCATTCAGGCAATAAAATATGATGTGAAAATTAAAAATTATGATTTCCAAATATAGCTAGTAGTATGGAAATTTTTATGATAATATGATTCCTTTTTCAAGAAAAAAGTACAGATACACAAAACATAGATATAAGAGGAAAAACAGCAAGGAGGAGGTGACATTTTATTGGATTGGGGGTGGGGTGAGATGGTGAGATTGTTTTCCCCATAAACACACACACTGGCTAAAGTGCTGTAGATTTAGAGTTACCAATCAAGGTGTCTCATATTAACTGTTAGCTCACAGATAAGCAAGTGAGCTAAGAACTAGATCAATCAGATATTTACTCTTGGAACTCTGAATATTAAGCAGTACGACATGAAGGTTGAGGATATGGAAATCAATTACTCAGAAACTATTCATCCTGGTGTGCCTTGGAAGTGGCAATACATAGTAGGTCTACTTTGGCTGGCAAACTTCTGAACAAGGGAATGACATCATTAAAACCATGTTTCTAAAGAGGGAAGAATTTAGTTTAAACTTCTAGATTTGGTTTAGTAGGTCCCACATCTTGCCAACAGAAGAACCAAGCTTTCAAGGTTTTTGAAGAAAGGTATTGGGAGAGAGTATAATTACGAATATTATGGATTCTTGTCTTGTGAATTCTACAAGCGACCAGCAGAGGGCAGAAGACAAGTGAAGGAAGGGCTCCATCATGGCCCTGTGTCCATCTGCAAGAGCTTGCAAGTTGGAGGAAGGAGAAATGCAGAGAATGTTTTCCGAGAGCAGTTTTAATAAAGCTGCTTGGTAAATTCAGTCTCACTGTCAATCAGGGAGCCAGATTTCAAGGAGAAGTCCTGTTTCTTAAAATGCAGGGACTGAGCTGGGCCACTTATGCTGGAGAACTCAGCCAGAAAGGAGGGAGGTCTTGGAGTTCAGAAGAATATTGAATTTATGTTCAAGTGCTCTTCTCAGTTGCTAATGTGGGCGATTCTAATCATTAGCCTCATTGTAGGTGGTGCTGGGATGAGCAAATTTGGGGCACATGACTTTACCTACATTGCTCATTTTTACTGGACTGTATTAATATGATTGCTACGTCAAACTGCATGAAAGTTCCATTTTTACAGGGCTTTGGTTTTGCTATTTTGAATAGAAACAGAAAATAGGATTTCAATAGGATTGTTTATTTAGTCATTTAACAACATGCTAATCCATTCATTCATTCATTCATTCATTCATTCATTTAATTATTCAACAATGTATATTAATACCCACTACCTTCATTTACTGCTAGTTTAAGCTTATGCAGGAAATTTGGGAAACTTGCTTTTTTATGTCATACAAAGGAATCACATTCAGGGAAGATGGGGAGATAAATTCACATCTGACTTATACCCCATTCTGTAGCACTGAGGAACTAGGCAGATAGGCATCAGCAGGCAGCAAAGAACCTAGTCCTGGCCGCAGACACACTGTCAGAGAAATCCAGGCACAGGAGATGAGGCAATTATCCGCCCACAGACCTGTCTTGTTCTAGACAAGGCCACTATTTGGCCTCGTGTGGGGCCGGAAAAGAAAGTTGGTGGGGGAGGAAGTGGAGACTGCACCAGGGACCAGTCACATGGCGTGTGAAGTGCTCAGTGCATACAGTGCTGCATGTTAGCAGAGGGGGAGAACCAGTCTCTTCTGTTAATCGTGTTCTCTTGTTGGTGAGGGAAAGAATACAGCATTTCAGAAATATCCAGAGATGTTACAAAGGAATGAGGATTAGATTCCAACAGCCTCACTCTCAGCTACTAGACAGAGAATGAGGGAGTGTAGACTGCTAATGGGCCCTGTGGTGGTGCAGGGACTTGAAGCCTGAGGAGGACTTGAAGGGACACAAGGATAATCAAATGGGTTAAGGAATGCTGAGTGATGAATATGGCCTTCAGTGATAGCAAGTATTTGATAAATGATTATTGTCAGTGTTATTATCCTTAAGTTCTGAGTTCCTTATCTGAATATGGAAACTTTGATGTGTGTTTCATAAAGTTGTTGGAAAGATTAAATGTGGAGAGGCATACTGAGTAATTCACCTGACAAATTCATAAGTGATTGTTGAGAGTAAGCTGCATTCCAAGAGAGAGGCAACAACAAATGTTAAATACTTAGAACAGAGTCTGAGTGATAAGTGAAGGAATGGAAAGAAGGCAGGGGCTGAAAAAATGTGGGTCAAGAAAGGGGGTGGGTATGGTTTTAGGACTGTGGATCCAGAAAGGATCACATGAGAATAATGAAAGACCCCAGATAGTCAAAGCACTCCTGACCAAAAAAAAAAAAAAAAAAAAAAGAGAGAGAACAGAGGTATTTCACTCCCAAACTTCAAGTTATATTACAAAATATAATTTTGTAATAATTAAAACAGCATGTTACTGGAATAAAAACAGATACATAGACCAAAGGAACATAATTGAATGCCCCAAAACAAAGCAACACATGTATGGTCAACTAACTTTTGACAAAGGGGCTAAAACCATACAGTGAAACAAGGATAGGTTCTTCAATAAATGATACTGGGAAAACTGGATTGCTACATGCAAAAAAAATGAAGCTAGACCACTCCCTCACACCCTGTACAAAAATGAACTCAAAAATGGATAAAAGACTTGAAAGTAATAACTGAAACCATAAGATACATAGAAGAAAATATGGGCAAAACACTCCAAGACTTACACTTCAGAAACCTCTTTCAGGACACATCTATAGATGCTAAAAAAATGAAGGAAAACATAAACATCTGGGACTACATCAAATTAAAAAGTATCTGTACAGCAAAAGAGACAAAAACAAAAACAACTCAACTGATTGGGAAAAAAATCATCACCCTACACACAGTGATAGGGACCTGATAGCAAAGACTCACAAAGAACTTACACATTAACAAAAATGAGACAAAAAGTCCAGCCAAAAAGATACTTCTCCAAAGAGGAAATACAAATGGCCAGCAGGCATATGAAAAATGCTCAACATCACTAATAATCAGGGAAATGCAGATCAAAACCACAATGAGATACCACCTTACACCAGTAAGAATGGCCTATATTGAAAAAAATAGGCAACAACTACTGGCGTGCATGTGGAGAGAAAGGAATACTTTTATACCACTGGTGGGATTGCTAATTGATCATGCCACTATGCAAAGCTGTGTGGAGGATCTTCAAACTACTGAAAGTGGAACTCCCATTTTATCCAGCAATCCCACTTCTAGGAACCCACTCAAATGTTTCAAAAACTAATCCAAAAAGATACCTGTATTTGGGTGTTTATTGCAGCACTATTTACAATAGCCAGGATATGGAAGCAACCCAAATGCCTTCAAATAGACAAACACTGAGCATCTTGGAAATGGCAGTAAATACTCTGGATCTTACTTTAGGTATAAAATGAAGGCACAGGAACATTTTGATACTTTGTTTCTTGAACCACTTTGTGCAGGTAACAGTGTATGTTAGTTATCTCATTATCTCAGACATATCATGAGATCACAGGTCACTAGGCAAAGTGCCTGTCACTCATTCTGAAATAATTATGCTCACTCCATGACTAGACCAAGTGTTGACTGCTAGGGACAGCCGAACAGGTACAGTGCAGATACAACCACTGTTTCTTGTCCTGAAGGAACTTCTGATGGTTTATTAGCAACGGAGACATCAACAAATTAGCACTTGCTTTTCAATAGCATGTCTTGTTTTATGCTATTTCATTTTATACTATATAAAGTAAGCTAGCATTTGTAGTTTTATCTCTTTTATCTCAGTATTGTAACTGTTAAAATACAACAGAGGGAAACAGAAAAGGGAAAAAAGGAGGAGGAAATAAGGTATATCTCATCCCCTAGTCTGGAACATATGCGTCTGCCCTTCTTCTGAAACAACTGTCTGGTGGGTTCCTATTTGCATTGCAGATCCCAGTTCATACTTGTTGCTTCCATCATGAAGTCAGTCACTCTGCCTGCACCACTTCCTGCAGGTAGAGCTGCTGTCATCCCTCCCTTGACCTCCCTGGGTCTGGATCCATGGCTACTGAGGCACACTGCAGGCTACGTGAGTCTGAAATTATCTGGTGAGTAGGACGAGCTGCCCCAACTCCTTACTAAACAGGTTAACTGAATCATGGGCTGAAGACTCCTGTCTGAACAATGTGTCCCACTGAACACGAGGCACCCTTATAGATAAAAAGCACTCACTCCTGCTTACTGTCTGTCTCACAAAGGGAGAAAGCTGAGCACCCACATACTCGCACAGTGGGAATCTAACCTGTCTGCGCATGCCTGGAGTAGCCCAGCCCAGAGCAAGCGATGACGTACCCTCCCCCCTCTAGCTTTATAGATCAACCCTTAAATACCTCCTCCTAACTCCTTCAGAGGAGCCAGGCAAACCCTCCTTTCCAGCACTGGCTGCCTCATTCCTGAATCTGTAATAACCCCTGGGCTATGCCTAGTTCTCTGGTGAATTTTGGCTACAAGGCCCGGGCCCACTCTTCTGGGTCAGGCCTCGTAACAAGTCTTCTGTTTGCTCAAGGTGTTCGTTCTCATTAGTGGTTCCTTAGTGGCTGATGTAATACATGTCTGGAGAAGAGAGAAAGGAAGGGAAGGAGGAAGAGAGCAAGAAGGGAAAGGAATCCAATTCTTGGTTCCCTTTCATGGTGATGCTAAAGCTTATTTCAACCAGCAAGTGTTGAGTTTATTGATCAACATTTCTGAGGTATTGAACTGGGTTTCTATTGACAGAAATAACTACCAACCAAGCTGGGGGAGAGAGAAATGTGCTGACAGCTAGCAAATCATAGCCTGCTCCCAGAGTGCCTGTCTATGGTGAGGACAATCATTCATTTCCTCTTCCTTCAAGTTACAATTCCTGGGTTGACTGACAAGTTCATTTTGGGGATTCATCAGGCCCTTTATAAATAAACTCCCTTCTTATTCCGTGTTTCTAACTGCATCTGCCACCCAGATGATTGGCCGTTTGAGAGTCACATAAACATTTCAAATTGCCAGCAATCGCTCAATGTGGTAGTTAAAGGGAATCTTCCCATTGCTATATGAGGCCATCTAGAAAACCCAGTTTCCACAGCAGTTCAGATGGCTGGATGGCATGTTTGGAAACTTGCCGCCCACCTGTCACCTTTATCTGTATGGGACCTGAGTATTTGGCCATGAAATGTTATACGGGCAGGTGGAACCTGAATTGAGTTCCCAGAAAAAAGGAGTGATTCTAAGTCATGTAACCTCTCCACGCTTCACTTTTCCAGCCTGAACAAGGTGGATGGCATTGCTGGTAACATGCAACAAAACATGTCTAGAGAGGAAAGGAAGCGTGTAATATCATCTTCTTAATCTCATAGTGAATCTCCATTGTACAGACTGGCAGATAGTGTCTCTGAGATAAGAAAGGGCTGTGCCAGGCTGCGGTTACTCCAGTGGTGGAACTGGGTGAGGTGCCCAATTCTGCCTATGGCAGCTGCTCACAGAAAGGCAATTTGTTATTACACTTACTTATTCATAATTTTACTCCTGTGCCTGGTCTGAAACTCCATTTGGCACCAGATGGCCTGGAGGTGAACAGCGGAAGAATTCAGTTCTCTGCTAGGCTTGCTATAAACAAAACAGTTCCAGTCCACCTAGAAATAATTCTGAAGGTTTGCAGTCAGCAAAGCAAAGTTCCTGGAACATGAAAACCTGGGATGGAGGGATCTAATGCATTCATGGCTCGGATGATGTTGCCAAGGGTAGCTTTGACATTTGCATGAGGATACAGTTTCTTCTCAAGACTGTTCATATTTTGAAAATAGTGTGAGTAGTTCTACTATTCACTTGAATAGGGCTTTCCCTATTGAAAGACAATGAGCCGTGAGTGGTGGAGCTTCTGGGCTGAGACACCATTTTGCTTTTGTGCCTGTAGGTGTTTATTGAATATTTACGGAAAATGTATTGGGCTTTTCTAGCAGTCTGGGGAAGATGAGTGTTAATTGGCTAGGACCATTTCCTGTGTATCAGTGAGGCTTAATTTATAAGTCCCAGCCCCCCCCCCCCCCTCCAGCCCTCCCACTGCCAAAGTCTTGATACAGCAACTGTGTTCCTTTCTCATTGTAAACAAGAAAACTAAGGTATGGAGGGCTAATCCCCACCAGCAAGTGCAGATTCCATCAGGCTCTCAGACAGTGGGCTGGAGTGAGCCCCACGGAGTCCCCTGATTGACAATGGGGCCCTAGTTCAGAGAGGAGGCACCCATAAAATTTCACAGTATGTTCACAACACAGACAATCATTTAGAACTGTTGACACTGTAGTCATTCAAGATGCAAAGGCTATGATTTATTGTCACTATTAAGGTGGGAGAACCTGGAGGGTTTACTATGGCAGAGCCTTTCCACACACGCCTGAAGATAACGCAACCCACCCACCTCCGCTTCCTGAGAAAATGCTAAGCTTTGTGATCTGCCTGTTAGTATAGAAATGGCAAGCAACCTGAGCTCCACTTGCACTATTTCATTTATCCCTCCAGTAAGACCCATGTCTATGAAAATCACACATTACACATACTAATAAATACATTTAGAAATACAGCTCCTGCTCCCTCTTTTGTTTAAAGCTTTTTTATTCCAACTCTTCACTTATAATTCCTGATCTAGTCGAATGCATCTTCCCCAAACAGTTGTTGTTTAAAATAAATCCGTTGAGAAAATGCCCTTCGTGTGTGAGAAAGGCACCCTCAAGAGAACAGCCTCTTCTCTGAGAGGTGGCGATAGATGGAACAGCTTATACACAAATATTTATGATCCCGTGGCCTGCGGGGGACGATTCATTAATGAAGCCAAGGAAGGGGGAATCAGGTGGGATTGACCAAGAGCCTGGTTTGCTGGAAGCCCAAGGATGTGAATAGAAGCAAAGACGAGAAGACAGACTCAGGTAAATGTCAGTTTTGCTCAGACCACACTGCTGTAGTCAGCTCACCGACTTTTAACTGCTGTCTTTTTCCTATTAAAAATGTCATACGCTGCCAGTGCGCAGGATTAAGACATTACCAGAAAGTAAGAGAAACAACAAGCCCTTGATGCCCATTGCCCAGAAAAGCAACACATGTTCTTTTTCTATCTCTGTCCCAGGCATGAATGCCTTACCCTACACTACCTCATGGCTCCCATGTGACTGGCTGAGGGTCACTGCTTGACAGTCCAGCATTAGGGCTGCTGCATTTCACAGGCATGAATCCAGGACACCCAATTAAATCTGAATTTCAGATCACCAACCGATAGTATTTAGCGTAAACATCCCCCGGACACTGGTTATTCATCATTTATTGGGAATTCAAATTCAACTTTACCCAGAAACCCTGACATAGAATACAGCTGGTGATAGGGAAATGGGGTTTGTGGTGCCAGTTTTTCTATTTTTGTTTATGTCTGACATTTTTCCATTGAAAAAAAAATATGTCCACCACATCTCTACCTCTTCTCTCTTGTACAGAACACTAAGTCTCTGCTGCCTGCTTTCTGCTCCATGACACAATCACCTTCTAACAACTAACATAATTTATTCTCTTCTATTTATTATTTATTTTCTGCTACTTCCCACTAGAATATAAATTGTGCAAAAGCATGGGTTTTCACCTGTTCTACTCACTGAAATATCTCTACTCTCTATTAAGGGACGTGGATGAGTGCACGTGCGCGCGCGCACACACACACACACACACAAACACACTTTACTCATGTGAACCTTTTTGCGATTTTTTTAGTTCTCTTTCCCCAACTTTATACCATGGGTATTTTAGGATACTGCTTTTGTGTTTTTGTTCTTGTTATTCAGAAACATAGTTTCCATGATTAGTTTCTATTCTATTTCACAGTTGTGTAATTAAATGATCCAGTCCTCTCCCAGAGACCATTTGGTTGTTTCAACTTTCTTTTCAAGCAAAATCCACACCAGGTGAGCAGGCAGGTAGCAGGATTGAAGGTGTGTGAGGCAATGCCTGGCCTGAGACAGAGGGGGCTAGACACGTCTGGACTTCCATTTTACCATCTGTATGACCTCAGGCAATCACTATCTTGTCCAGCTTCCGTTTCCCTAGGTTGTAACGTGGGTTGATAACAGGACCCACATTTTGGGGTGGTTGCTTTAATCAAATGAGAAGTGTCTGCAAGGTGTCTGGCAAATCTCTGGCATGGGGAACCCGTCAGGGACATATGCTGGTATTAAGATCATTTTCTCACCAACATCTTTTCCTATCTCACCTCACTTTGCTCATCTCAGTAATTATTTCTATGGCATCAAAAAGTCAAACCTACAGTTAGGTCCTTAATTACCTTCTCTCCCCCAAGCCCACCATAGATAAGTGAACTCTTGCTGATTCAGGACAGAGGGGCTACCCGTCCCCTGCTTTCTGGGTGAGAGCCCCATCCAGGGTGTCCCTACTATCTCTATTACTATCTTGGGTTTTTTTTGTTTGTTTGTTTTTATTGTTTTTGAGACTATGTCTTGCTATGTTGCCCAGGGTACCATGGACTCAAGTGATCCCCAGCCTCAGCCTCCCAGGTAGCTGGGATTACAGGCGCCTGCCACCGCGCCTGGCTGCTTTTTTGAGACCAGGTCTCATCTTGCTATGTTGCCCAGGGTAGTCTCAAACCTGTGAACTCAAATGATCCCAAGCCTCTTTTCTCCCAGTGCTTGGACAACAGGTGCGTGCCACCATGCCTGGCTTCCATTACCATCTTCGTTTACAATGAATGGCTTGATGAGTTCCTTCTCACTTGCAGTTCCAGACCAGCAACTCCCAGCTATCCCTCCCTTCCCTTCCAGGGATGCTAATAAGACCTTCCTCCAGCATGGTCCTGCTCAGATGTAGGCCGAGGGCAGGGCAAGGGGCAGAATTGGCCCATATCTGCTGCCAGCTCCTAGACAGAAAGCCTACTGACTCCCTTTCTGCCCTAGTCACGGGGCTGCAGTTGACTTTATTCTCCCTCTTCAAAAGAAGTGCTCAGTAAACACGTGGGGTGAATGTTAATTGATACTTAAAAATGACCAGAATAATTGTAAATTGCTTTATTGAAAAACTACAACGATTCCCATTACAATTAAAAAGAAAAGAAAAAAGCCAAATGCTAGCAATCTCATGCCGAGTCGGAGCCTCAGCCTACTGTGAGCTTCATAGGCATTCTCTGTGCATCTGACAACAAACCCAGTCCTCATTTTACAGGTGAGTAAACAGAGCTCAGTGAGGGAGGTCATTTATTCCAGATCTCATGCATCAGGAAGGAGGAGGGATGGGAGTCCCACCTCCCCAGGCCAGTAGGGACTTGAGACTCCTCACCACAGTTAGGGTATGAAAGCAACTGGCTTTTCAAAAGTGTTCTTGGGTGTGTTATTTATTTATGGCAAAAGCATTTTCCCTCCCTGTATATTTATGATTGGCTGGCGAGAGGGAGTGTTTGGCAAGAGGGCTGGGAGACCTGGTGCATTCTTCAGGAAATACAGCAGATTCACCTGAACTCTCCAGGCCCAGGGAATCCAATCTTGCCTGCTCCTAATGTTAACGATGTAGGCGTGGAAGTAGGAAGGGGGTGGGAGTCCCTTAAGACTGGAAGCTGGGAGCCTTTCTGGAGTCTCCTATGGAAGCCTTTTGGTGGTCCCCCTCCTGCAATCTCAGTAACATAGGTGTAGATCCTACAGATTCAAATTCTTCTGAATTAAACAGGACAGCCAATGAAGACTGTATCGATTTTCTGCTCAGGTCAATAAATAAGATAAATTGACCAGAAGAGCTAAATACTGATCGGGGGAGTGGAACATCACCATTTGCTAAGAGCAGAGGGAGGGAAAACATCTATCAGAAAACTAGAGACCCAAAGAACATGAGAAGAGTCATTGGGTCACCCACTCAGGTCGAGTGTGAAAATCTGCATTTTAGTTGAGGTCTTTATTTTTAAAAATGCAGCAGAATCAAGTTATTACAATAAAGCATCATTTGGTCGGGTGTGGTGGTGTGCACCTGTAATACAAGCGCTGGGAGGCAAGAGGAGGACAGGGATTGCTTGAGTTCCCGGGTTCAAAACTATCCCAGGCAACACAGCAAGACCTGGTCTTGAAAAAACATCCAGGAGCGGTGGCAGGTGGCTGCAATCCCAGCTACCTGGGAGGTTGAGCCTGGGTATAACTTGAATCTGCGGGATTAGAACTACCCCGAGCAACGTAGCAAGACCTAGTCTCAAAAACAAAAACAAAAGCAATAAAGCATCATTTAGCTAGAATGATTGCTGGGAAGACCAATTGAGTTTTTTTCTTTTTTTTAAAAGAATGCCGTTAAATTAAAGTGCACAACCAGTTCATGGCAGAAAGAACATTGCTGTGGGGGTCAGAAGATCCAGCCACTGACTCAGGACTCAAGAGGAGAGCATCATGTATTATTCATCATTCGTATCCTCTTTGCCTAGCACAGATCCTAGTATTCAGATAAGAGTCTTTCATTGAGTTCTATGAAGACCAAGTCTGCAGTCAAGGATTTGGTTACTGGTTGTTGATTTGGAGATGATTCCGAGAAGCAGGTGAGGAATGAGGTAATGAGACAAAGAAGGGAAGAGTAGCAACAAAGATGTATCAACATATGGACCACCATGTGGGAACTGGGGTTCAGTTCTGCTGGAGAGACAGGGTAAGATACACCCAGAATCTTCCCGCTGAGGGGCAAACAGACTGGGTTATTTTTCCTACCCCATCTGTCATTTGTTGATGGTTGAGCCATGTATTGAAGGTATCCATCCTCTTTCCCATCCCCTGTCCATTTTTCAAAACTCAAAGGTAGAGATAGTCAGGGGAAGACCACTCCTAAAGTTGCAAATGATTGTTGCCAAGAAGAGCCCTGTGGAGGTGGAAAGGACAGCAGACAAAAAGGGGCTACAGGAAGATCAAACCACTGTGTACATGTCACCTCTTGGGCAATGGAATCTAGCTATAAAAAGTGAGGTTGCGTCTTTATACAGTCATCCAAGATTGGGTGTCAGTGATCCTGAAAAGCAGATGGTTGTACAAAGAACAGAGTTGTACAGGGCCTTTAGGGAGGTGCTGGAAACTGCTTCGCACACAGATAAAAATGATCTATAATGAACATCCCACAGGTTTCCTTTTAAATGTGGGCTCTTCAAGTGCTCAAACATACACACGGTGATATACACATATAAGGTGTCATTGGAGCATTGTTTGTCATAGCAAAAAGTTCCGGAAGCAACCTAAATATCTTTAAATCAGGGCATTGCCAAAGGAAATTAATATATTCATATTCTGGAATGTTCTCCTTCAGTTAAAAGGAATACGCTGAATATGAATGTCTCAACATGGGTACAGCTAAAAAAGTATTTCAGAAGGAAAAAAATCATGATTCAGAACATTTTCTATAGCATGACGCTGCTTAAGAAAACACACACACACACACACACACACACACACCAGTTAGCTTTCCTGCATAAATTATATAGCTGGAAAAGTATTTTAAAAGGATTGAAAAGGGACAACACAAACTCATTAAAAGTTATTTTGGAAAGACCTGGAAAAGCTGACACTACATTTATATGAGTGGCTACTTTGGGAGAAAGGAAAGAAGACAAAAGAAGGGAAGGAACAGAAAGGAAAAATGAGGGTAGGACTGTGATGGTGGGTGGAGGTTAGCTTTAGCGATATTGTTTATCAAAGCAGAATTGGTTTATGAATTCTTAAGTAAACTCTGCCAGTGGGAAATGTTGAGTTCACATCCTGGTATCACAGAAGAACCCATGAGGGGATGAAAAGACTGAAGACAATACAATCAGTGCCAGCAAATAACTTGTCTGCTCTGAGCCCCTACCCTCAGTTGCAAAGTGGACAAGAGATATCTTTAAAAGTGGTAGCAAAGTGACCTACAGGAAGGAGGAAGGAAGGGAGGAAGGAAGGAAGAAGGAAGGAAGGAACAGAAGGAAGGAAGGAACAGAAGGAAGGAATGAAAGGAAGGAACAGAAGGAAGGAAGGAAGGAAGGCAGGAGGGCAGGAAGGAAGGAAGGAAGGAAGGAAGGAAGGAAGGAAGGAGGGAGGGAGGAAGGGAAGGAAAGAAGGAAGGAATGGAAGGAACAGAAGGAACGGAAGGAACAGAAGGAAGGAAGGAAGGAAAGAAGGAAGAAGGAAGGAAGGAAACATTCCTTTATTGAGCTAAAAGGTGAATTATGATGTTAAGTCTGTGGAATCAGGAATCTGATTTAATGGACTCAGAATAATTAGTTTTTAATGTTTTTTTAATTGTCACAGTGTCAGGAGGCATCAGAACTGAATGAGGTTGCGGCTGAACTTCAGTTCCTATGTCTTGCCTTCTGCTTATCAACAAGGGGCCATTCTGCAATGACAACGGTAGGGGGCAGTATCGAGGTTAGAGGGTGGGTCCACTTTTGGACAGCAGAGGTAACTCCTGTAACTGAACGCTAAATGGTCACGACCTCCTGTTCTTACTAAGCTAGTTCTCTGCCTGGAATCGTTTCTTTTCCACCAGTGACCACATTCTAGTTTTTATTTTTATTTTTTTAACCATCTAATCTTCATGGATACCTCCTGCTATGTAAACACAATAACGATAATGACGATGATAACAGTTTATAGAGAGAAACATTTGTCACAGGGGACCATGGTGGGTTGTAATTCATCCATATGACTGACACCCATATTCCCATTTTATGAATGAACACAGAAAGGTTTAGTGAGCGTGAAAGGATGTGAATGAGGAGGGGTCAACATTTTCCAGGAGCTCTGCTTGTTAACACTCTCTCCTCCTTCCCTGGTCACTGAGTCTATGGTTTCTGTGTTAAGTGATTTGTAGAGAGATAAATCATTTTCAGGGATTTTCCTTATTGAGGATTGTGCTCCTTGGACTTAACCCTCAGGAACTAAGTTTCAAGTTAAAACACAAGTGAGAGGGAAAAGGCAGAGCCCTGTGAAATGATCTGAAGAAAGATCCATTCTTTGAATCAGGAAACCCATAATGGGGACAAGGCAGGAGGCTCGCAATCCATACTAGCTAATTCCACAGGAAACATAAAGAGAACATCTGACTTCGGGTCACCCACACAACCCCTCAGAGCGACATGGAGGGGCCAGGGCCTCCAGCAATGACCTTGCAGTGAGGCAGTTTCTAGTTTCCATGAGGAAGACCCATAGGATTGTTGGGGAAGAGGGGAAATGTCTCCCCTTAGCCCTCTGACTTTTTTTCAGACCGGTGAGTCGTCAATTTAACATAGACATATTAGTAGGAGAAAAAAAAAAAAAAAAAAAAAAAAATATATATATATATATATATATATATATATATATATATATATATATGTACAAGGACTCTACAAAGACATGTGAATTACAAAACAGCAAAGCAAAGCAGGGGCATATCTCCAGACTGAAGGAGTGGGAGAAGGGCCTGTAGCTTCAAAGAGAAAGGGAAGAGTCTTTCATTATATGGAGAGGGTGACTTAGATGACAAGGACCAGAGGCTCAGTAACCAGATACTGCCATCTAGGTCCATCTCTGGTAGACAAGCTGTTTCTGCTAATAAGCTTAATTCTGGGTGATACCTCCCAATTTCATTCTGCTAGGTAGCTAATGAAGTGGTAACATTGCTCAGGAGCCTGCAGGGCCTTGACTGACCTTAGCTAGAAATAATCCATATGCCCAGTGGCATGTCTTGAGAAGAACTGTCTTTTAAGGGTTTTCTCTCTGAGCCTGGATGACTTCTCCAGAAAGGTCTCTCATTAACAACTACCTTCTCCCTTTTCCTATCCCTTTCTCTCCTCATCTTCACCTCTGCCCCCCCTTCCTTTTGGTTTTGAGGCTCCCCAGAAGGGAAGTGAGAGAACAAACAGGAGTCTCATTCCTTTCTTGAGTTTTCCTTTGCCTTAGGTTTGCTTCAGGCTTGATAGCGGCTAAAACTTGTTTCCACATCAAACAACTTTCTTTGTTTATTTGCTTGTTTTTTCACTGGACTTCTTGAAAACCAAGATAGAAGTATGAGGAAATTTGTCCAATGTCAAACAAAGTGGCTGTGGCTGCAATATGAAAGGAACTCAGAACCTGACTGAAAATCTCATTCGCGTAGAGCTGACCTCACCCTGCCCCTTTACATATATACACATCCTGCTCCTTGGACACTCAGGCAAGGGTTCCTTGAGTCAGTGTCCCCCAGACGGAAGCTCTGAAGCCCCCCAATAATACTTGCTATTATACTTGAGCAGAACAGGAGAACAGTAACTGAAGCTGTGCTTCAGTTACTCCATCAAGACTAAGAATGAATGAGGTTCACATGTTCCAGGAGGAGACACTCACTACATGCCAATTTCTTCTGAGGATTCAGATATTTAGACTATTACTGTAATGTGGCAGACTGCAATCTCCCCTTGGCATTCCTAGGCTAATCAAATGCATGTAATGTTAAGTGTGTCCTGCTTAACTGCAGTGGTTTTGACCAGGTCACTGACTCTCTGCAGGACCTCCAACAACTCACTTATGTCTTCCTGGCCTCACCATCCTCATCTATAAAATGGGAACGATAACATCACCTATATCAGAGGCATGGACTTGCAGGGGCTTGATGCAGTAACATGTTTGAAGCGCCTACAGTGCTGACAGCATTTGGCGTAGTTTAAGTGCTATGTCTATTATTAATCCACCTGTTGAGTAGGATCCGTATCTGTTCTCTACAGAAGAAAGGCTTGGGCCACTTCCATTTCTTCAAAAGTTCACATGGCAGACAGGATTACAGAAATAAACTCAAGATTAAGGTTGCCGTGATGAACATCTTTCAATCCTCCACTGCCTTTCTGTACGCTGTGAAATTTCATTTGGAAGGAACCTCGGGGTTCTACATATACAGTTTCTTTGTGGCTCTGAGGCCCAGGCAAATGTCCTCAGGTAGCCCCCCACCTCCCCGCCAGGTCTCTGAAGCCCCCTGTGAGCGCCTGTCTTTTTCCAAGCATCAGGAGCAAGCCCAGTTTTCCTAACCCCTCCCCAGATGGGAGACCTAATCTTTTACTGTCTTCCTTGGATCCTTGGCTATTTTAGGAAACTAGAAAAAAAAAACACTACAGACAACCCAGGGAGCTAATCTTGAACCTCACTTCTGGAGGGGGTGCACGGGTAGGTGGGAGGAGGCAGATTTTCCCGTACAGAAGAGTTCGTGTTCCTTTTGAAATGTCCTAGCGGAAATAAATGTACAATCTATTGTAGTCTGTGAGGAGACACCAGCAGGAGTTGGTGTGATACAAAAGGGGCATTTGTAATGACACAGAACACTTAGCACTCTACCAAGACATGCACAGGGTACAAAAGGAGGCACAGGGCTGGACGAATCCGCCAAGAAAGCAACGTGCCCTGAATGCAGGACAGCCCATCCCAACACCCAACACACAGGCTTTATACGGAAGGATGCCACCAGCTCCTCCATGGGGAAGGAAGCAGCTGAGTGAGTGTGGGTGGGAAAGGCCTGTTTTCCTCCTTGGGGTCCCACTCAGGCACTTGCTAAGCAGACAACCCCACCCTTGACATTGGCCATGCCCAGGGCTAGAACACAGATAGAAACTCAGACTAAGTCTAATCAGTATAAAAAAGTTACACATCATAGGATCAAGAGATGCAATAAAGGTTTTCACCCTCCTCAATGAACAAACATGTCTTGTAGGGGAGCAAAATTCTGTCACTGCAAAATTGCTCTTTTCTGCAAAAGGTTGATTTCATGGGAGGGGCTGTTAAGGCTGCTTTTGAAAAAGACATTTATATGGAAACTTCCGAATGGCCATGTCTCTTTCTGCTAGAGTAGGTAGAAATGAGTCTGCACAGCTTTGTCTGCTCTGTCTTCCCAGGCAACCTCCCCAACTGACTTTTTTCTGCCCTCACCCCCAAGTCCCCTGTTTTAGCTTATTTAAAGATGGCACAGGAAACCACCATGCAGAGTCACTTAGTCAAGTTCAATGAGGTGTGGGATATATGTCATCATTAAACGTCTTTGTTGTTGTTGTTTTCTCTTTATCAATCTGTCTGGTGCTTGTTTGATTATTTGACAGCTTAGAAGTAGCCAGAAGGGTATGGGATGATTTCCTTTGCACCCCAACAACTTTCATCACAAACTGAAAGGTAAGGTTCAAAATGATCTTCCCTGAACTCCCCTGGAATGAAAGTTGGGCTTGGGGTGGCCCCTATCTCCCCCATATTCATAGGGCTAAGGGCACCCTAACATGTGGGCCTACATGAAAATTATGGGGTTAAAGTGAGTCCTGAGGTAGTGGGGATCCAGAAATCTCCACGAGGAGATGAGGACATGTAGCATATGCTTGCTGCCATCAAACCTCCACTTGTCTCTCTAGTATTTTCTCTTATCATTTCCACTCTTTACCTTCATAGCCACACAGAATCCTGTTCTCCATGCACCAGCCAGGCCTCAGACTTCTGCCAAAGACCAGGAGAGACAGGTGAGACAGGCCTACGTGAGCTAACTTGACAACACACTCATAAGGATCAATCAAAGAGGATGGTGCGGAAAGCTCAAGGGTCTGGGGAGCAGATCCTGGGATGGGAGCCCAGAAAAGGCATTTAAACTTCTCATTCAGAGTAAGAAAAATACAGCAGCAGACCCTCTAGGCACTCATGACTTTATGTGGGTTTAGGCTTAGCAAACTGAAGAAAAACAGAGTTGCTTTGTTGGGCTGAAGCAGATGGGGGGCAAGACACAAGCTCCAGTCCTAAGGTCTCTTACCAACCCCAACACCCAACAGCAGAAGACTCCCCTTCTTCCTCCCGCCTACACCCCTGAATACCAGATGCTTCCACTTTCATTACAGTTGTTCTGGTCCAGCCTCTGCTTAGGGGGACAATGAGTTGTTCATGTGCCCATCATCCCCTTTAGATAGTCAGTTTTTCGGGAGACTTTGTGCCTTTCTGTACCCCAGAGTCTAGCACAAAGATACTGCTCAGGAAGTATGAGTTGAACCATACTTTCAGGAAGTATGAAATGAACCAAAGGCGAGATGACAGTTCAGAAAAGCATGTGCAGGGACTTAGTTAAGTTAGTGGATACTTGAAATCCTTTTTAGAAAAGCTAGAAAATAATACGGCTGTGCAAAATTTCAGGAAAGACAAAAACCAGGGAGAAAAAAAGGATGGGAAAGTCACTAAAATACCTTCAAGTGAGAACTTTATATTATTGCTGCTGTTGCAGTACATCCAGTACCCAGGGATTTGACGTTTATGTGTAGTTTGTTTCTCTATTTGACATTCTCAGTTCTCTTATTAACAGTAACAAATGCTCATATTTACTGAGCAACTACTATGTTGCCACTAAGATCACTGCATGTCTTTGCTTATCTCACTCTCAGATAATCCTCCCATTCAGCTTGCACTATGATTCCCTTTACACAAGTGAGAAAACTGAGAACTCAAAGCAGTTAAACTGTTCGAGCTAACTCAGCCATCAAGAGGTGAGATGTGCATTGGAACCATGGTGTGTACTTACTGACTGCTCAACAAGAGAAGCAATTTGGAAGATCAGTTCCCTGTGCCCTTGGCCTGTGGTCACAGAGCTAGCTAATGTATTTATCACTGCCGCCTAGAAACCTAGGAGTTGAAGCACCAATGCTGAAAGCTCCCTTGAAGGACAAGACACATCTCAGGTCTCAGTCCAGATTCCAAAGGACCCAGAAGTTCTGTGTACAGACTCTCAGAAGTGACCTCTCACCCAAATCCCAGGCAAACTCCCTATCTCTTTTCTGTGACACATGGCACCTTGGCCTGGAAAAGCAGGCCAGGCTCCATGGACACTTTCAGTGACGTTCACATGGCTAAATGAGGGCCGTATTTCACTGTAGAAGTGGCTGTGTTTCAGGAATGGAGTGTGATTAAGAAAGACAGATGGTGGATAATATCCATTCCCGACACCTGTACTGTGCACAGGGTTCTATTTGGCAGAAAGGGGCTATGTAGGAGCAAGATTGTTACCATTTGAACTAGAAAACAAAATGTGGTGGTGGTGAAGAATGGGGGGGAGGAAGACACAGAGGTGCGGAAGAAAGGGGCTGCTGGCAACACTGCTATGCGGTGGGAGAGAGTCCCTGAGCCACAGGAGCGGGTCCCCAGTCCCAGCTCTGCAGTCACTCACTGAGGAGGCTGGGCAAGTCATCCCTCTCCCTGCCCCCCTGTCCCCTCCGTCACCCTCACCACACACCCAATAAGCTGTTTGCCTGGGATCTTGCTTCAGATGTCCAAGGTTTCAGGAGGTGCCCATCCTAAGGACAACACTTATCATCCCCTAAAATCCCCAGAATGGACAACTTAGCCAAATGTTGATAACAGCAGCCTGATCCCCACTGGCAGAGGGAGAATTCGAGACTCTGGAACCTCAACGCTGATGCATGAAGACATATGGGACGATGGAAAAGGCCAAGACTATGAGGGGGAATGGTCCCAGGGCTTCTGAAGACCCTGTAGCCGAATCCATGTTGAGTCACTATTTCCAGGAAAGGAATGAAAGATGAAAGATCCCAGACAGAAACAGACCTGAGGGTTAAGGAGATCAGACAGAGGTACCTGCTTTGCTGCTTGCTTGCTCTGTAAATTCAAGTAAACTGCAGTTCCTCACGGAAGCAGAACTTTTCCTCATCTATAAAATAGTGGTGAAGACCCAGCTTCTAGAGGTGCTGTGATAGTAAGTGGGGTATTAGTCGGAGTAAGTTCTTACCATAGGGTATGGCATACAGCTGACTCTATTTCACCGACATGTTCTTCTGTCAAAAAAATCATCATCACTCACCCTCTCCACTCTGAATAAGGAAGCTCTCTCTTTCTATTTGGTTGCTTCATCTGTCTAAAGGCTCTCACAGAGCACAGGGAAAGCCTGGCTCTGCGTGACCCCACAGAAGCTGGAATCAACGAGAGGAGATGGGGAGAAGGCGGCGCTTGACACATCCCTTCTGTTTGTTCAAAGCAGCTCCTGTTTCTAACTTTAGAGTTGGTTATGTTGACTTGAAAGCAAAGCAGATATATCAATGGGGAATATCCTAAGGGCTGTAATATTGTGATGTGTTGGCTGCCTAATATACAAATAACACAACAGTGATGTATAAGAAACGCACAGTTGGTCATCCAGATAACCAACAACATAGCTTCTCATATCGATTTAGTCTTCATCCACAGTTCTGGACTCACAGTTCCACAAGTCTCTGCAATTTTCTAAATGTTTAGAGTGAAAAAGGTGTTCCTTGTTATGTCAAGGAGGTGAATTTTAGAATCAGCCACATTGAGTCCAGTAGCCAGGAATACCAACCTTGTAATTGAGGGAGGGGACAGAAGCTGGAGGTCGGATCAATTGTCAACAGTCAGTCAATCTTACCTAATGTGGTCTCTACTAAAACCTAAAAGGATAATTTCAGAGTCTGTGGATTGCTAAATATGATTTTTTTTTTCTGAGACTAGGTCTTGCTGTTTTTGCCTGTGGAACTGCAGGATCTCATTGCCCAGGGTACCACAGACTCAAGCGATCCCCAGCCTCAGGTTCCCAGGTAGCTGGGATTAACAGGCATGTGCCACCACACCCAGGTATTTTTTTGGAACTAGGTCTCGCTACGGGCCCCAGGTGGGACTTGAACCGCGATCCCTAGCACCAGCCGCTTCATAGGCTGAAGCTTACAGGCATGAGCCACCGTGCTCAGCCCTTAAATATAAGAAGTTTTAAGGAAAGTAGCATCTACATCCCTTTCCCATAGTCATATGCATACCTCCCATCTTGATGTTATTTGTAGCCTTTATTATATCCTTTTATAATGAACTAGCAATCCAGTAGGAAATGTTTCTATGAGTTTGTCAATTGTTTTAATAAATGAGTTGACCCCTAAGAAGGGGTTATGGGAAATTTTTAGCTATAGGAAGTGAGTGAGAAGCACAGTTAACAACCTGGACTTAGACTAGTGCATCTCAAGTGGAGTATGTCTTCGGAGACTGAGCCTTTAATTTGTGGGATCTGATATAATCTTCAGACTGAAAGTGCCAAAATTGAGTGGAATTATAGGATATACAGTTGGGTCCTGGGAATGTTTATTGGTGACTTCCCTTCCTCCACATTGCAAACTCAAAAGTCCAAATTAATAATGTATGTTTTATACATTAAGCATGCTGATGAAAGCATAAAGTAGATTCCAGAGGCCCAGATGAAGTGATGGATTCAGCTACTTAAACATTTAGGAAATGCATTTCCCAAAGACAGAATGATCAGGGCAAAAGCCCTGAAGCAGAACAGAACCTAGAGTACCAGAAGGACAACAAGCAGGCCAGGGATTGGTGGTAGGAAAAGACAGAGGTAGGTGATGGTCAGATCAGAAAGGTCCTATATGGTGAAGGGGACTTTGGATTCATTGTAAGGATGCCAGAAAAGGCCCCTGGGTATAGGTCTTGGGTGGGCACAATGTGATCTGATTTTATTTTAAATGATTCCAGCTATTGTGTGGAGAATGGACTGTGGTAGGGATCGGTAGGAGGTGAAAAAAGACCAGTCTTGAAGTCACTGCCGTCTCCCTGGTGAGGGATGGTGCTGTTTTGAACTAGGAGGTAGTTTGACGGTGTGAGACATTTTTGAATAATGGCTATACGTTCAAGGTGGAGCAGAAGGGATTTTCTGACAGCCTGGAAATGGATATGAGAGGCAGAACTAGTGAAGGGTAAACTCCAAGAGCTTAGGCCTGAGTAACAGGGCACATGGCGGTATCATTTCCAAGAAAGGACAGACTGTGGGAGGAACAGGTTGAGGGAATAATGAGTCTGATTTTAGACATGGAACGTTTGCGATGACGCCCATTAGCCATTCAACTGGAAGCATTTATGAGGCTGGGAATGGAGCTCTTTGGCATTTAAGGCCACTGTGCTGAATGAAATCACAATGAGAGTAAGAGATCCAAGGATTGCACCTTGGTGCCCTCTAACATTTAGGGGGGAGGGGGAGGAAGGAGGGTGCAGCAGGAAGAAGTGAGGAAGAGTTGCCTATGAAATAGGCAGGAAAGAACATTGTCTGATAAAGTCAAGAAAATGCTTCTGGCAGGAAGGAATGACCAGCGATGCCACATAAGACAAGGGGCACAGCAAATGAAGGCTGGTCACTGGATGTGACAGGCTGGGGGTCATCGGGAACCCTGGCAATGAGACTTGAGGCCTTTCTGCAAGGGAGGAGGTGGGTGAGAGCCTGGTAGAGAGTACTCAAGGTAGCAGGAAGGTGGGGCTGGAGGCGATGAAGACAGAGGACTCTGGAGAGGCTGAGCTGTAAGGGAGGGCAGTGAATCAGAGTGGAAGCCGATTCATTTAGAGGGGTCAAGGAGTGCACTGTGTTTGTTTTGTAAGATGAGAAATCTTAAAACCTGTTTATATTGATGAGCACAATCCTATAAGGGAAAAGAAATTGCAAGGGTAAAACCTTTTCTGGGGGACGGGGTCCAGTGCCTCTGCACAAGGACAGCTCAAATGTGTGAAGGCTGAGCTACAATTGAGAGCATCTTCTGGAGAGAAACGATTTCAAAGGCATGCATTCAAAGTAGGTCAGGAAGTGAACATATTCTTAGTAAGAAAAAGGAAACACAACCAATCAATGGTACTTTATGAAGGTACCTATTTTCTGTGATCTCCTTGAACCAGATTTTCTCAGCCTCTGCAAGATTGACACTTGGGACCAGATTCTTTTAGTTGTGGAAGTTCTCCTGTACATTGTCAGCTTTTTAGTAGAAACCCTGGCATCAATGCAGTAGATGTCTGAGGACCCTAGTCAGGGTCTGTAGCATCCTGACCCCAGATCTTGACAACTAACTATATCCTGAGTCATGGCTCACCACCACCTTGGGAATTGTACTGTGGGTAACTTCCTCGCAATGCTTACAGACAAATGTTCCTGGGTGCCATCCCATCTCAAACATTCTACCACCACAGAAACCCCCAGTTCTGACAGGCACCAGGCAAGAGAAGAGTTCTGTCTTCCTAGATGACTGAAAAACCCACTTACACAGGAGCAAGAGAGCAGCCATCATAAAAGAAGGTACATGTGTGGAGAGACCAGTAAGTTCATAGTGAACCTTCCCATGACTCAGGTTTCCACAGCGTGCTGGAAATCAAAGCTGGTAGAGTTTTGCAGGGAAGTACAGAAGGAAATTGCCCTAGACAGTAAGGGAGTGAGTGGACTAGGCTTTCAGGAGTTTCCAAGGAACCAAAAGGGACAAGATAGAACTGTCCCAGCTGCTAGAGGGCTGCAAGGGCACCTTCCAGAGATGCCTGTGCCTCAGGGCAGAGCAATCTGCTCTCTCAAGGGTATTCATGTAGCAAGGGAAGGTCAGGCCCAATGTTCTTATTAGTCTTCCTTGGTCTGGGATTCTGTGATTTTTTTCAGCAAAGCAACCTGATGCCCCAGAGGATGCCACGAGGAATGACTCCCTACAGAGCGATGCAATCCCATAAAATAATATTTGTGATGATTGAGATCGCTGGCCCTGGATGGGGGCTTTCCGAGGTTCATCTCATTTAATACTCACAAGATACAAGAGTTTGAGTCACTTCTCCATTGTCACACAATGGGTGGAAAAGGTAGGACTCAGACTGAGGAACTTTCTACAGAATGCCTGACCCATTTTCTCATGATCTTTTGGAGCTCCTGAAAAAAAACCTATGAAGAGGGAGGAGTCACCCCACTCCAGATGGGAGTGAAAGGGCAGGCTGGCCATATCTGGATTGGGTTCTGGAAAGAGCTTATCACTGGTGAAATTCCAATGGGATCTGAAGTCAGTTACTAGCATTGCACCTGTGTTGACTTCTTGCTGATAAGTGTTGACAGGTAAATGCTTATAGCAGAGGAAAGCAGGTGAGGTGTCTATGAAAATGTTCTATTATTTTACAAATTTTCTGTGGACATAAATGAGTTCAACACAAAAAATATATATGCAAACAATAAGAACAATCAAAGTGATACAGCAGCAGCAAAAGTGTGACAAACGCCTTGCCACTTCTCCAGCACGCTGTATGGAACCTGGAGGCCATTAGCCCACATTGAGTATGTGTGTCTAGGGCTCTGCTTTCTGCTTTTCCACCCACACATGCTGAGAGGCAGCTAGAAAGCTGGAAAGAAGTGGCTTTGAACCCAGGCAGATGCTGGTTCAGTCTCGGTTCCCCTAGTCACTTATTCTGTGTCTGCAGAGAAATCACTTTCTGGCTCAAGCCTTTGGTTTCCTGCATCTGCAGCTGACAGTTCCTCTCTCTACTCACCTTTCTGTGGGACTCCAAACAGAAAAGGAGAAAAGTACAGCATTTGGCACACAGTAGATGCTCAGTAAACACAAGGTCATTCTTTCTTCTTAAGAACCAAGAACCCAGAGCAAACCTGGCCTCTTTCTTGTTGACAAGAACCTTTCATCTTTAATTTATAGGCTGGTTTAGGTAGTTGAATTTTAAATAATTCACAACCTTGCTGCTAATATTTGTAGTTGTTGAATTTTGCTAATAAAACATTTAGGAAATTTTACTCCCTTTGTTCCCCACCAAAAAGTGCATTTCCCTCAGAGACTGATTTGTTTCCTGAATCTAGGACTTGCTGTCTTTTATTATCCCTTCTGGGTCTGACCCGACCTATTGCTGCAGCAATAAGGAGATGCCAGTTTGGGTTTGGCTCAGTGGGGATGGGTGTGCTAAGAAGACATCCATTCACCTTGGCTGGGGCGAGGGAGGTGGGTTCATGGTACGAGGTTGGTATAGCATTTATAAACATCAGCTTCCTCATTACAGCTGGTTTGGACACACTCTGCCATTTCCTTGCTGTGTGAACTCACAGAGGTTACCTAACCTTTCTGAGCTTCTGTTTTCTTAGGTACAACAAGGGGATTTACTCTCCCTGATAGTGATTGATCTTTAGCTGCTGACTTGCATGGATGCATGGAATTGGCTTTGTCTGACCTCTCCCAGCCTCAGCCCCTACTGTGAGTATCTATAATGGCAAATTGACTCCCCATTTCTTCTGTTTCCTTCTCATCATGGTTTGAGCCATTTTTACAGTACCCCAGGCTCTTTCTTGGACCATTCCTCCCTCCTAGCCTTTTCATTTCTCAGTAGCCATGGCTGAGGGGAGGGGAGGGTGGTTTGGGTGATCTGTGGCATTTTTTGAAGTCGGCACCAGTCACTTCTCGAAGAGGCAGGAGAGCCTGAAACACAAGAACAGCTTCACAGGTGCCAACTGTATTGTTCAAAGAATATACTCCCTTTTATAGCACTTATATTTCATTCTCTACTGCCAAAATGGAGACACATGCTGGGTTCCTGCATTCGTAATTGGGGAAGAACAGATGGGAGAGACGCAGTTGGAAATAATACTGTCATTAAAATAATCTATACTGCTCGTAACTCTCGGGCGTGTGCAAGAAGGTGAGTGCAGACACGTGGATCCAGTTTCTTCATCTCCATTTCTTATGAAAATTATGAAGGGTTCGTGCCATGGTAAGATCAGGAATCCTCATCCTCTCGTGGTGGATCTCTGTTGGGTGGATCTCCAGCATCAGGGCTGGGAGCACAAGAAAAGGAACAGATTGGTGGAAATATATCCTGGTGGCATGGGTAGGATGGGCACAGGGGATAGAGAGACAGACATGAGCAAAGTTGCAGAATCTGGACAAGCTGGGTAACTGATAACAAGTGAGCAGGCTGGCAGACAGAGCTCTTATTTGGAAAGGAGTGATCTACGAACAGGGGCCACCAGCATGAGGTTCTTGAAGGCTAGGAAATTTGGCAAGTGTGAATTGCTGTTGGTTGGTAGAGAGTTACATGCAGTGAGTCAAGTTCAGTTCAGGTTGTGACTGCTATGTTAATATGGGAAAGACCCATCTCTTACCTGGACCTCAGTTCTTCATCCTTAAAATGGGAATAATATTTTTTTCTTACATGTTGCTGCATATTGTTTCCATTTTAAAGATGAAGAACTGAGGTCCAGAGAAGAGTCTGTCCCATATTAACATAACAGTTAGTCACAACCTGAACTGAACCTAACTCACAGCATGTAACACTCCTGCAGCACTATTTATAATATTCAGGTTATGGAAACAACCCAAATGCCCCCAAACAGACAAATGAACCAAAAAGCTGTGGTATAGTTATACAATGGGGTATTATTCAGCAATCACAAGTGACAAAAGCATGCCATTTGCAGCAACACGAATGGAGCTAGAAGGGATGATGTTAGCTGCAATCAATCAGAAGGAGAAAGAAAAATATTGGATGGTCTTATTTATATGTGAAATTTGGCTAAATCAAACAAAATAACAAGAAATGATAAAAAATTAACAAGTTAACTATAGAGATGAAACACCCAGCAAACATCCAGAAAAGCACCCATAAGGGGGTGAAACTGGGAAAGGGAGACCATGAAGGAATATGGTGATGAATCATAGGTCATGTGGTGGCAGGATAAATATAGAAACTACAACAGTGTAAAACAAATAAATTGATAAAATAAAATGGGAAAAATATAGACATTTTAAGAAATGCCTCAGGGTTTTGAGAAACTTTAGATCTTAACTTCAAAAGAATACATCTAATTCCAGAGTTCATTGTTTTCTCTTGGCCATGCCAGTCAAGTTTAAGTTCATCACAGTCCTTGCAGCTTGTTTCTTTTCTTTCTTTCTTTTTTTTTTTGAGGCTAGGTCTTGCTATTTGCTCATGGAACCACAGTCTCACGTTGCCCCGGGGTACCACAGACTCAGGCAATCTCCAGTCTCAGCTTCCCCGGTAGCTGGGATAACAGGATAACAGGTGCAGTGCACTCCACCATGCCCACCTAATGTTTTGGGACTAGGTCTCCCTGTGTTGCTCCGAGCGGGACTTGAACCACAATCCCTAGCCCCAGCTGCTTCATAGGCTGAAGCTTGCAGGCACGAGCCACCATGCCCAGCTAATTGTCCTCACAGTTTGGATGATGATGATGATGACCACAACTGCACCAGCAGTGATCCACAATGTAGCTCCCTTTACTGAGGACTTACTTTGCCCCAAGCAATCCAAGGAGCTTTACCAACGCATCTCATTCTTTATCCCACATCTGAAGTGCCTCATCCAAAGATTGTTACCCTTTCACATTCAGGCCTGTGTCACTCAGTATTGAGTGGAAGGACAGTCTCAAGTGATCTTACTGGCAACTGCCTTCTTCTGGTAAGTTCCATCACTGACAGCATTAATGGTGTCTCCAAGCCTGGTGTGATGGAGACACTGAATGTCCTCCCTGGCATTAAACAACATCCTTTCCAATGCCCTTCATGGTAGATCCTGGGATAACCCATTCAACAGATGATAAATTGATATCAACAGCATGAAGTCATCAAGCCTGCAAGTGACACAGCAGGGCTCTGGCCAGAGTTAGTGCCAAAGTTCCAGGGATAATTCTGGACTCAGACTCACACAGATAGGTCAGTTAACCCCTTTCTCCAAAGATGGGAAAAACTTGGCAAACTTTTATCTTGAAGATATCCCATTTTGCTAAACTTCCAGATTGCCCTCTCCCTGCAGACACAGCAAAGCAATAGCTACACATTGAATATCTGGGTCAATATCTTCACAAGTCTGTAGCAGCAGCCTTAGGCTTACTATAAAGCCAAAGGGTTCCTTTGGCTCTAGCCAATGTTCTCCTTGGAGAAAAGGTTTTCAGCCAGCAAACCAACGTGTCCATTGGGGCTTCAGAAATTGGTTTTCCGTCACTGACTCTTAAGGGAAGCACCTCATTTCTACATGATGTGATTTCCTACTATTGCTCTTCCCAACCACCAATGTTCCATGACCAAGGAGAAGTGCCAACGTCATTTGACATCTGAAGTTCAAAGGTTGGAAAGAAGCAATTGATTGAGTGATCACTTTATGCAAACTAATGTAAAAATGTTCAATCCCAGTAGCAAAGTGGGTACTCCACTGTCACCCCATTTTGCAGATTAGGAAAGGTTTAAATGACTTGCCCAAGATATGCGGTTAGTAAAGGAGGTTTTGAATCCAGGTCTTAGTTTTCCTGAAATCAAAAGACTCTAGTATTTTGGGGATTTGGTACCGAGAAAAAGGTGGATTGGTGTCTCCCAATCTTATCTCCATTCTTTTATCACACATTCTTTATCACACATCCACAATTTCTTAGTACCTTAAAAAATACCATTGTTTCAAACACAAAAACTACAAAGATGTTATTTTTTTCTAGAGACATTTTCTTCCTTCCTTCCTTCCTTCCTTCCTTCCTTCCTTCCTTCCTTCCTTCCTTCCTTCCTTCCTTCCTTCCTTCCTTCCTTCTGCTGCTTGTTTTTTGCTTAAGTGATGAAGAATTCTTGTGGGCTCCAGTGAACTTCAGAGATCCTCAAGACATTTGCCATGCCCTTGCTTCTCAGTGTCTTTGCATATACTGTTCCTTCTGCCTGAAGGGTTAGAGAGGGTAACCCTCTGCTAATCATCTCTAGAGGTAACCCTTTCTAGCCCTGCTAATCCTCTAGATCTCAGGTCAGGCTCTGACTTTCTCAGGAAGCTTCTCTCACCCCCTGTAGAGGTCATTCCTCCATCCTAATGCCATTTACTCTCTGGCACATACTTCATTTTGCAAGTATTGATGAAATGATGAGTTGTTGAAATGAAAGGCAAGTGTTGATGAAGGACATTTCAGTCAATGACTGACCACATATTCAGTGGTCATCCTGATAGCATATTCTCTCTTGGACAGAGCCCCTACTAACTACAGAGTAGATCATACCATCCAGACTTACATAATTGCTCCCTGTGCTATTTGTACAATGACAGAATCACCTAGTGAACATTTTTCAAAATGTACTCGTATTTAAGTTGTATGTCACTGTAAGGACAGCTTCTCCCCTACCCCCATATTAGATATTCTAAGAAGGCAGGTCCCCCATCTGTTTGGGTCATGATTGAGTTCTCCAAGTTCAGGCTTGGGGTATAATAGATGTTCAATCAGTGTTTACTAAATGAATCATTAAAGAACAAGATGCTACATGGCTGTTGTGGGAGACAAAAGAATTGCTTTATTTGTTCTTTGTGTGTGTGTGTGTATATGTGTTTATTTATTCATTTATTTTTTGTGAGAAGAAAAGTTACAGATTAGTATACATATTACAGTACCATAATTACAAAATTTTGAACCATGCAAAATAATATATAATTTACTCATATGTGTGATTTTAAAGTTTCATATACCACAGGAATGATAACATCAAATCCAGTGTACTGATTATTATTTCTGGGAATGTATAATGGGGAATAGAATAGAAGAGAATGTCAACCAGCTCTGTAATGGCTGTTTTTTTAATTTAATTTTTTAAGTTTTGCATATATATATATTATACATATATACATTATTTTTTGTATTGCGGACCCTGGGGTTTTCCATTTCCATAACACCTGTTAACCGTCTGCTCATTTGTGACTTCTGCCTCCCCTGCCTTCTTCCCCCTCCTCCTCTCTTGATCCATCATTCAGTTCCATTGGTTGTTTCTAATTTTTCTTAGTTTGGTTTGTTTTTCCCTATATCTATCATATATATATGAGACCATCTTGTATTTCTTTTTCTTTGTGTCTTATTTCTGCTAAATGAATCCTTCTAGTTCCATCCATGTTGCTGCAAATGACATATGTTTGTCCTCCTTGATTGATGCATAGTATTCTATTGTGTACATATACCACATTTTTTTCAACCATTCATTGGTTTGGGGGCATTTGGTGTGTATCCATATCTTGGCAATTGTAAACAGAGCTGCGATGAACATGTGCATACAGGTGTCCTTTTTAATTAGTGTTTTCATGTCCTTTGGGTAGAATCCCAGTAGTGGGATTGCCAGGTCGAATGGTAATTACACTGTTGAAAGTGGAATTATCATTTGATCCTTATTTGTTCTTTAAAGAGGTGTAATTTTCTCCTTAGAACTTGTCAGTTATACAGAATCTTCACCTGCATCCCAACCTCCAGATCAGAAACTGCACTTTAACCTGGTCTCTGTATGATTCTATTGCATGTGACAGACAGTTCACCACTGCAGAGGGAAAAAGAAAGTTGGAGGGGAGGATGAGGTAGCCCCATGAGCCTAGGACTTATATTGACTCCAGCAACTTTGGTGCAACCATAATAGATATGGGATCGGCCTTAAGGGAACAATCTATATGCCCTCAGATGGGTGAGGCACCCAGAGTAGAGAATGGGCGCTCTCACTAGGGATGTGGGCAGGGAGGGCTTCCTGTAGCTGGTGGCAGGAAGTACAGGTAAAGAGGATCAGCTTCATAATCAGTGGAACTTACTGATTAAAGGATGACCGATGAAGTAGGGTGTTGCTGCAACAATCCAGGCTAGAAATGTAACCTGGTCTTTGTTTCTCTGGAGCCTCTCTCTTCCAGCACTGTGCTGCACGCTAATACTTTTTTGTAAGACCTGTCAGAAGTACCACTGAATTAAAAAAATGGCCAAACCCCATGGGATTCTGTTTCCCTTGTTCTTATTTATATTCTGGCTCCAAATGTCAATCTCCCATCTTTTTCACTCCCTGTTTCTTCCCCATCTACCACTCCCTCTCCAGCATCTCTCTGGAATATCCATTACATGGATTATTATGCAGCTATTAGAAATGATGTTTACAAAGAGTGTGTAATAACATGGAACATACTTAAGTTATAACACAAAGGGGGGTGCAAAATTGTATGGATGTACATTATTTATAAAATTGCTGTTTAATATATATATTTTTTAAAAGTCAAACTCCAGAATATATCAACTGTTATTTATGTTTGCATACGGCCTTAAAATATATTTGTTTAAAATGTCTATACATTTTAATTGTTGGATGACTAAGGATTTCTTTTATAAATGGGAAAGTGGATATCAAATAAAAAATTTGTTGCTCTTCATTTACTATGTTATTTGCAGCAAGTATGTTAATTACCCTTAGACTTGGTTTTCTCATCTTTAAAATGGGATCAAGAGCAGTGACTTTTTCAAAACTCACAGGAAGTTTTGTTCATCAAGAGCTTGGCCCAGAGCCTGACATGGGAGACAGTAGTTACTATCCTCATGTGTGATCAGTTCCCAGCTTCTGTGTTAATGACAAGCTTCAATCAAAGAGTAGGATGTGTCTGATATGGCAGGGGTGGAGGCTGGAGGCAGAAGGTCACTGTTTACGGGTTTTGAACTTGGATATTAAATGTTCCTAAATTGCTGTGTGACCCTGGTAAGTCTTTTTCCTTCTCTGTTTTTTTTTTTTTTTTCATTTAAATGCTGAGGAGGAATATAGCCTCCATGACCAACATTCCTATCTCATACCTAAAGATAATTTCCCAGCTCCCCTGGATATCACAGCAAGTATGTTTCCAATGGCCTTCAACATTTTATTCGATAAATATGAGCACTGTTTAGCCCCTCTATGTGTCTTAGCCCCACTGAGGGGTGCATATCAGAAAAAAGGCCAGGAGGTCACATACTTGCTTCCTGAGAATGACAAGACTCCTCTGGTGACTATGGAACAACCTTGGAGTTTCTCAGATTGTGTCTTTTTTTTTTTTAATGCCATTTTGATAAGCTAAGGATTCAGGTGTGGTGGTAACTGGTTTGGGCTTAGCAGGCTCACTCCTCCTTACTCTTTACAGCTTAGTTCTTAAAACTGGCAAGTCTTATTTCAAATACTGCCTCCTTCTTAACATGTACAAGGGAGGTGGGGTTGTATCTGATGTTCCCCAAAGGATATCTGAACTCCCAGTCACCTCCTGGAATAATATCAGTCTTGTGGGTGAAGGAGAGCATTTTTGTTCTGAGCATGTGGTCCCATCTCAGCCTCACACCTCTCCCAGTCCCCCAGTATCTGCCAGGCTCCCTGGCACCAAGCCAGCTGGCTCTGCTCTTCATTGAAGCTCTGAATAATTCTAGTGGCATAAAAGCCAAAGAGTTGTTCTCCACCTCCTGTATGGAACAACATTAACAAAGAATAATATAAAGGGAACACATGCATGAGGCAGACTGAAGGATAAAATGAAAGGGAAAGATGGAATAAAAACAAATTTCAGGATCCCGTAAAACCCTAGATCAGCATCCGCTTTGCAGTGTTGCTCATGAGTCTTCATGCTTATGAAACCTTCTAGCCTTAATAGCCAAGATAAAAATGCTCTACCTTTGTACATATAATCTAGATACTAGGTTACTCTCTTGACCACATATCATTTTGTTGGATTCTCAACTGGAATGCCATCTCTATGCAGACAAAGTTGTTTTATGATTTGTTCACTGTTGCAACCCCCACTTATATAGATCAAAACTATGTCCCTTGTATGTGATCATAAAGTAATTGGTGATATAAGGAACAAATGATGTTCTGAGGTCACCTGGATTACAACTGGTGAACAAACAGGGTTCCTGGGCGGTTCTTACTTGCCCAGAGCCACATAGTTAGTGGGCAGTGATCCAAAAATCCAAAATTCAGATCTATCTGACCTTTGAGCCTGCTTTACTTCAGATCCCATTGTGCCCATGGATAACACCTTTTCCTTCCTATATTCATATTCAAATCTTTCTCTTTTATATTACTGCTCAGGATCACCTCCTTCTGGAAGCCTGCCATGATTACTTTTCAAAAAGCTAAGACTCCCCTAGAAATGACATAACCCTTATGCCCTCCTGCCCTTTACCAAATCTGAAGCCACCTTCCCCAGAAGGCCTCTTCTTGTCCATGTTGACCTATTCCTGACCTATTCCTTTAGGAAGTGTCTGGTTTTGTTTAAGTATCTCTAGAATATCTGAATCATAGTGGGATTTTAGTAGTACATGTTCAAAAATGACTAGTTTAACCCTAGGAATAATTGATTAAGTTGACAATCTGGCAGTACCCATCAAAATTAAAGTAACTTTCCTTTTATTATTTAACTCCAATTAAAGTAACTTAAATGTACTCAAACATAGTCACAAAAATACATGCATGAGGCTGCTTACTGTAGCATTGTTTGTGGTGGTTTATGTGTGTGTGTATGTGTATATATGTACAATAACTTCAAAGTCTATTCTGGCAGGCATTGTGATTTAACTTTGCTATGGACTGTTCATTAGCTATAAGAACAAATAGCTTGGATTTGTGTGAAGTGACATGGAGAGATCTTTAAACCTTTGTGTTAAGGAAATTTCATATAAAACACACCGTATGATCTCATTTGGACTAAAATTTACCTATGTAAATACATGTCAACTGTTCTGAAAGTGTGAATATACAATGACTTAGGAGGGGGGATTGTTACTTCAGGGGTGGGTTGTTACTTTGGTGAGTGAACATTTCTGTTCTTTCCTCTGAAAATATTTTATTAAAAAAAAAAAAGATGGCACTTTAAAACAACAGACTGTGAGGTTGTGAAGACTAGAAGGTTGCTTGCTAGACCAGAGGTGGTACAGGAAGGGGTTACTTTCACTGAGGAGTCATGTCTTCCTAGAGGGGGTTAGACTCTGAATAGATTTTCCCCTTATGCTTCATCACAGGCCGTAAATGCTAAGATTTAACACAGCCTATCCAAATTTCAAGCTTGGCCTCTTCAAGAGTGGAGCACTAAGGTTCTACTCCAAGTCCATTTTGTGGTGGGAAATGTATACAGACTCCCTCAGCCAGAGGTCAGCCGGTTGGAAGCTCTCTCGTATACATCGGTCCCTCTAATTGCTTCTTCTATAAGGAGGTCATGACCTCATCCAGCCCATTTGCTCTTTGGATGTCATTTGTTTCTCTGCCCCCAAGCCTGGGCTGGTCATGTTTCCACAATGAAATATTCATCCCTCCATGGTCCAGGATGGCACTTCCAGGGTGTCTCTTGACCTTTTGTCTGCAGAGAGAGTCTTCCTGGAAAATCTGAAGTGCTACCTCAAGAAGAGTAGGGCTGCCTGCATTTTTTGAGGAGAGGTAAGTGAAAAGGAAGGGAACCGTTGGGGTTTAAGTCAGTTCTTAGTGATCAGGCTAGGCAGAGGCACCTGCCTCAACCCCAGGGGTGGCTGCTGCAGATAGGATAGAACATGGTCTGCCTGGGGTGGGGTTCAAAGAAACATCTCATGGATGCACAATCACATGAATATGCATATTCAGAAGTCATCAACGTTTCAATCACTGCCATAGTCAAGTTGAAACATACCAGCTTATACACAAGGCCTGGTGACTGAATGCCTTCTTATACTACTTCCTCTATTTTTTGTTATTCTCCATCCCAACTGGTCTACTCTCCTTTGCCCCAGGCTGGAATGTCCTCCTTAGTCTCATCATCAAGGCCTACTACAAATACCACAAGTTCACAGTGTGGTCAGCGATCCTCTCCACATTCCTGCTTTAAATGATCTCTCTCTCTTGCTCGCTCATCACAACCCTTAGGACTATTTTTAAAAATGGCCTCAAAACACAGAGCGACCCCAATCAATTGTGCAGATGCCTGATGTGACCACCCATATCCACCCTCAACTCAGAGATCTTTTTTGTTGTTGCACATTTCTCCTTGGTACATCCTTTTCCTTAGTGCCTTTGTTCTTTCAGGAAATTCTATCCCTTCCTTCCTTTTGTTCCCTGCCTTCATGTCATCACGTCCCCTTTCAATATCTTTGCCTTCACACAGCAAGTGTAGGTAATTTGGCATTTACTATTCTTCTTCATTATAAGGAATATTTGACCAGCTCTCTTAATAAGATGCCTGATCATGCTGATAATCAGTTAAATAAGGCTTTTGATTACTGAGCTCCAGGCACAATCCTAAGGGTTTCACATAAATTGTTTTATCTAAATCTTTTGCAGAATTGATGAGCTGACTGGATTTTTGTTCTACCTATTTAACAGATTAGAAACTGAGACCTTGAAATCTCACCTGCAGAGGTGGGCTCTACAACCCAACTCCTAAATCAGAGAATAATCCAGGGATATTGAAAGTTTAATTATTATTTAGGTATTTGTTTCTATCCCTATATGAGGGAAAGTGCCATGAGGCCACTATTGAGACATAAAAATAAGAGCCAGATGTCAGAGTGGGAAGAAAGGAGAGAACTATCTGAGCAGGCAGTCTCAGAATGACACATTTAGGGTAAATTAATTAGCAGATTAGGAATAGTGGAAAGAGGTCAGCTTGAGGAGTGACCCTTGAGCAAACTTTAGTCTCCAAAAGGCTCATTTTCATTGTGGATCATTCATGAAAACTTGAGCATTTACTGAGAGGTGTAGATGGCAGAATTCCCCTGTTCCCTTTTCCACCCCCACTTCCGCTTTGTTTGGCCAGATTCCCTCTCACCCCTCATTCTAGGTCATTAACCTCCTAAAAGATGACTTTCTGCTTTCTAAGGACATGACACAAGGGCAGTATCTGGGGACCATGAGAACCTGCCACTTGATCACATAGTGCTCAGTGCTGAGCTGTGCTAAGCCTTCTGACCATAGGGATGCAGATCTTTATTGTTCCTGAGGGAAGCTAGTGGTCTACTTCTGCTTGCTGGTGTTCTGGCTCCTCCTTGGCCAGTTCAGAAATGTGCTCTGCCAACAATATACAATGTGACTCACAGCGAACGCTACTTCAGGTGGATGGGCTCTGTCTACTAGAATTGTCTTGGCCACAGCGATGACAGAGTCATAGAGGGTTTTCTGTCAGATACCTGAGGGCTCATAGGACATTGGGCCTGTACGCTGGCTCCACCTCTGATGCCTAAAGGGTGTCTTCTCTATAAATATAAGCACTGGGGGGTGTGGTCATTTTCTGGAACATCTTCATTTCTCATGCAGCCCTGACCCCAGGATCTTGCCTGTGGTTGAGACTTAGGGTGTGTTTGCAGAATAAAAGAGTCACTGAAAACGCCAGTATCCCATCCATCACCTGGCTGTCCTGGCTGACACCCCCACTTATGTTTCCTTTCTCTGGGAAACCAAAGCGTTGACCATACTTCTCTGCTCTTTTCACATTCCTGTGCAACCTCTGTGTCTCCTTTTTGTTTCTAACTTGGAGCACAGCACCCCCTCCCCATCGCTGTCCTTGCTCCCCCAAACGCCTCTCTCCAGCAAATAATTCTGGGGCAGTGACTCCTGACTGCCTCCTAGGGGCAATGCTTGATGTGTTATACCTCACTGGGTTCTCACATGATGACACAGGGAGTCGGTTTACCACCTCCTACTTTACAGATGAGAAAACTGAGACTTTCAGAGGGGACTTTGCACACCACAGAGAAAAAGCTGCAATGCAAACAGCTCTGACTGCATCAAAGTCCCTGGCTTAGCCATCATTCCACACCGTGTCTTCTCACAGAAACAGCGATTCACTCTGCAGATGCTCCAGGAAAATGGCACTAATGCCTGAACTTGCCTCTCCTCACAAATCTGCATGGTAATAGTTCTTCCTCCTCTCAACTCTGTACACTTGCAGCTGCTGCAACAGAGATGCCCAGGCATAAGCAGGAGCGCTGCTCAAGGTGCAGTCTACAGGACATAAATCACAGGCTCTGGGAGTTTACAAAGGGAGATGAGGAAGAAAAGAAAAAAAAATGTAGACAGCTGGCTCTGCGCACACAGAGACAATGACTGAGACTGTGAAGGGAGGGTCCGGGCATCCATATCTGCAGCAAGTTGGACCCTGCATAAGTGCGTGAAATGACTATTCCATGCAACGGGCTTCCTGAGCCATCAGCAAAGTAGGAATTCTTATTTCTATTTTATAAATGAAGAAATGAGGGCATAGTGAGGGGGGTGAGTAACTGGCTCAAGATTGGATCAAAGTTAGAATTAAATCCAAGTGTGTCTGGTTCCAAAGATGGAGTTCTTCCTGCTAGATCCACTGCCAGCACCACTGACAATCCTCACCTGAGCCTCCCAGCTTCCAGCTAGATCTTCTATGGCATCTGCCTTTCCAGGTCCAGCCTGCAGAATCTCAGTACTAGAACAGACCTGGGAGCCAGCACACTGATGTGGGGGAAATAAGCCTTTGTGTGGAAGGACTGTAGTGACAGGCCATGGATGTAGTGACAGGCCATCGAATGTGCTTTCAAGAGGAAGGTCTCCATGAGCCAACACATGCCATCTGTCTGTAGGCTGAGGCTGTGGGAAAGGGTCCTAGCCAGAGTCCTAGTAGGCCTACCTAGAATTCTGGACTTTGGCAGAACTGCTTGCTTTGAAGCGAGGTAGCTGACAGTATGGCCTTGATGCTACAGGAAGGAAACCCCAATAAATACCGGAACTATTTATTGTCAGGGTCTCTGAGGAAACATGTTGGTTTCCTCCAACCACAGGTTTACCGGTTCCCCACTATTACCCCTGGGCAGAGTTTGGAGCATTTTATAAGGACTGGAGGTTCGCAGTGCCTTCAGGAGACAAAATGGTACTGGTTCCCACCATCACATCGGGGCAGCCCTTTGCTGACTAATTGAATTACTCTGGCCCACAAACTGACAGACAGCTGCTAAAAATGGTTATTGCATTATTAATTCGCTCCAGCAATTTCACATTAAACTTATACTGTTAATAATTTTTCCCCTTCTATTTCTTCCCTCTTAATTAGACTATTTAAAACTTTGAAGGAATAGTCTTCCCATGTTAAATGGAAGCATCGGGCAAATTACATTTTTGATTGAATACTTCTCTGATAGGCCAGCAAATGAGACTGTTGAGTTGTTAATTATTGTCAGAGTTCCACACGACGCCTACTAATGAGGCAGTCAATCTTAGCTGTCAGTCCCGAATATTAATGGAGGCCAATGGAATGAACCTGGCAGCAGGCTTGCTGGGGGGTGTCCAGGGGGTCCAGTTCACTGACTGGACATGGAAGGTCAGCGACTTCCTGTTCTAGAACTAATGGGAATTTGTGATGAGTGTAGAAACGGGTGGGCAGTGTAACATAAGTGAGGACAGCCAGGGCCACTTCATGGCAGTGAGTAGGCACTGATGGGACAGACCAGTTGGTTGGTGTTCAGCAGTCATCACTGCTGGTGTGGCTTCCAATAGCTTACTGGCAGAGCTGTGTGTCTGGATATTTTGGGGGCAGCTGAGGATGAGGGACTGGCTGTTGAGCAGTTAGGAGCAGTTGGAAGAAGGAATACATCTTCAGATTGCTAGCCTGGGCTTAGAATGATCCACCTCAGATGCGAATATTAGCTGAATCTTCGGACTGAGACCTGACTTCAGCACCAGTCGTGTTGCGGATGAAGAGAGATCCTGGGTTTCATTCAGCATGCTGGGGTGGCAAAGAGGGAATGCCATCTAAGACTGGATAGCAGCAAACCCTATCATTAGTCTGGGACAAAGCAAAAGCTCAGTTGAAGCACAGAGAACAGAGAGAAACTGGATTTGATTCAATAAATATTTACTGAGTACCTCCTATGCATGATAAAGACTTAAGGTTCCTGTGCAAACTCCCAGGGCAGACATTTTTAGGGGATTATTCTTGACCTTTACTTCTATTTTACAACTTCCACTCCTCCCTCCTCCCATTATACTGTTTCCTAAGGGTTTCAGATTCTCCTTCACCAATCCTTTAGAATTCATTTCCTTCCTTATCCCCACCTCTCCTTCCCTAGTCCATCACTGAGTTGCTGTTCTAATCTATTACTCTCCCAACCTGCCCCACTGCTTCCTCCTTGACCTCATTCACCCCCTCCCCAATTTTATGCTGTTTCTCAAACACATCTGGCAGGATCTCCACCTTCCCTCTGAGTGTTTATTTTTGAAACAGGGCATCAACTGGCTGGGTCTGGACCAGTGGGCATCTGATCAACCCTGAGCTTGGCTTCCCTAAGCCACATCATTTGAACTGATATTTACTCTTGGATCCATTTGCCTATCCTGCTCATGCTATTCATTTTATGTTGTGATGTAGGTATGTGTTACAGATGCGGGTGGGGAGGTTGGCCTGACATAGCCACAACAATTAGGAAGATAATCCCTAAAATTGATTTGCTTCCATCTCATGGAGGTTGGCAAGAAGGCAGGATTCTGAGCTGGGGAGGAAAGCAAGTAACATATAGGTGAGTTCATACAGATTTTAACTTGACATCTGATCATAGATATGAGGCATCTAGGAGGGGAGGGAAATGAGGGGGGTTAAAAATAGGGGAAAGATGAGCAGAAGAGACTCTGTGCATGCTTTGATTGTGTACCACACCTGAAGAAATCATGTATTTTCCAAAAATTAAAACAATATAAGGAAAATGTACATGTGAAAATAAAAAAAAATATATAGATTTTAAGGCTTATTTCTAGGTCTCACTTTGCAACTGTGGGGGAAGAGAATTAAAAGAATTTAACTTCTGAAGATAAAGTCTCATCACCTTAACACCTTTTCAACTGAAGCCACAAATGTTTATTGACAATGTGCTAGGTACCATAGGTGACAAAGCAGGGGATAGCTCTGCCCACCAGGATGTTATATTCTAATCTCATACAGCCAAAAATCTATTTCATACAGCCAATATTCTAATTTTATATAGCCAACATGTATTTCATACACCCAACATTCTATTTCATACAACCAACATTATTTTTCATAAGCCAACATTCTAATTTCATAGAGAATATGTAAAAAAAGTAAGTATGATTCCAAATACATGGTAGGATAAGGGATATGAAAACCACATCTTATATGGCGATAGGAGATATAAGATGATGTTGCACTAGGCATATGTGGGGTTGGCAGCCTTAGAGAGTAATTCAGAGGTAGAGGCAGAGAGCTCAGTGAGGAGATGCCAGCTGAATGAATATTAGTCAGGGAGCGCATTCCAGGCAGAGGTAACAGTGTGCACAAAGGACCTGGAAGAAATATAGCTTGGCAAGGTGCAGGAATAGAAATGACACCACTGTTTGGATGAATCCTGCTAATGAGGGGTGGGAAGATTGAGCTTAGAGAAAGATGTAGGGCCTTGAGGTTCTGATAATAAACTTGAATTTGACACCAAGGTCAATGGAAAGCTGGTGTAGGATTTAAACAGGATAATGGGATGATCGGATGCGGATGCTTTTTAAAGATCCCCATGGCACACCTCTTCTAGGTGAAACTGGGTGCCAGGTGGTGGGCATACAAGGATGCAGTAGATAAAATCAACACCTTAGAGTTCTAGTGGTGATGACAGACACACAGACAGGAGCCTGACATGACTTCAAGATGAACAGGGGGGACCCCAGGGCTACTCTTTCTTTTAGGGTAGCAGGTGCTTTAACTTGCTTTCTGGCTCCCAGAAGAAATGTCACATTTCCAACTTTCCTTGAAGCTGGGTATGGCCCTGTCATTTCTTTGTGGGTATCAATAAATGCATGAAGGTGAAGTGCAGCAGTTCCAGGGTCCCTCTTCCGAAGACAGCTGACTGTACAGTCTGCTTCCATGCTACTGCCAGGAATATGGATGCCACATCTGCAGTGCCACCCCGAGGCACAAGGAGAAGAGGTGTGAGAAGCGCACCAACCGCAGGGATGGTGGCACAGAGAGCTGGCAGGAGCATGGATTGCTAAGTACTTCTGGAGTGAAGATCTACCACACCATGCTTGGGTTCTTACCTCTGCACTTTTACGCGAGACAAGTATTTATCCGCCCCACAGAGAAGCAGGTTTTATTGTAGGTATCTGCTATTATTGACCAATGTAAGAGTCACATGTGCTAATAAAGGGAACAGGGACTTTTGATGGTTATCCAGAGAATGCCTTCCAGCACCTTTAAAGCACAGAGCCTGTATCTGCTCTGAGCTCCCCTCCTCATCTCTTCTCACTGTCTTCCACTGCTTCCTGAAGGAGGACTGGATAAGCCCCCATCTCTCTGAGCCCTCCACGTGGTGGCTTGGTTCGTCTCTGGTTCAACCTGCTTCAAACACACAAGAAAGGCTCCAGAGAGGTATGCATGGCCCAGTTCTCCCCTCAGAGAAGCCAGCGTTTCTGCTTTATGTCTCTTAGACATGAAGGCCAAGACAGTTCATATGTGAAATGAGAGAGGGGGCACAATTAAACCACAGCATTCACATCAAGAGGTGGGAGAACCTCACAATACAGAACCTGGAAACTGGATTGAAGTGATTAGCTGTTGGCAAAGATTGTTCCTGGACTGCATGGAGGAAAAAGGCCAAGGAAATTCACTGGTGACTATTATCCCACTATTCAAATGCAAGAGGTGGAACATATTAAACATGCTGCAGCCCTAAACATACTAAATATGCTACACAAACGTGTGCATAATGTTAGACATGCAAACACAAACAACACCAGGAAGGTGATACGGATGGCCTCTTGAGCTGTGTTGGACCGTTGTGTCTTCCTGCAAGCCAGTCTGCGGGCAGAAGCACCAGTCAAAGAAATGAATAATGGGTGCATAGAGGGTACCACCCCTGACCTATCTGAGTACAGAGAGGTTTGCTCCTGGATCAAGGATTAATCTTTTACTTTCTAGATCAAGTGGACATTTGGGGAGTCCTAGCAGGGGATTTTCAGCTTGTCAGGGGCATCTGGGACTCAGGATACTTCTATTTAAACATAAGATAAGATTCACTTCAATATTTTAACAGCTGCCTCGGTGCACTGTGGCATCCCTGGCGAATATCAGTCTTGCTTACCCCCATGAGAAGCTATTGCTCTGAAGGGGAACCTGGATGCTTTGGATCAAAGAAGCCCCATTTCTTTTCTCAACAGCCGCAGAGGTGGCAATGCTCTGCAAGTTTTCTTCCAAGTCCCCTAAAGGGCCCTGGAGTACCCATCAAGAGCAATGCCAGCTGCAGCTAATACTCACAAAACACTTTGCAATTAACAGAGCTGAGAGTGCCATTAAGACAACCTTATGAGAAAGGCAATACCCCCAAGAAAGTTTCAGAGCGTAATGAAGTCAGTCAGGCTGGTAAACACCTAAGTGATGGCCTTATAAAAAAATGGCTTTTGAATTCATTTAGCTCTACAGCTGAGGTATGGTGCAGACAAATGATGGCTGCTCCAGTATTTTCTGTTGACATTTATATGCATCTCCACATATGGAGGCTGTTGGAGAAATCGGCTTCGTTTTCTAGAGTCAGGCTGTTTCACAGCACATTCTAGCTCCTTTCCTGTTCTAGTTGCACAGACATGGGGGAAAGTTACTTTAAACTCCTGAGCTTTTATTTCCCACATTTATAGATGCCTGGGGAATAATTCTGAACTAGTTAGGTTGCCATGAGTAATTACAAAAAGTGTCCACTAATGGTGATCCCTTTGGAATCTTTAGGCTTGTGTTGGTGAAACATGTATTTCTAGGTTTCACATTTTTGATAAAGAAAGGTGCCAAAGGGAGAGAAAGGCATTGTGCCATTCAATGCCTTGGCACACAGGTTTCAGTTTTAAGTACCTGACCCTGGACTTAACCCATTGTATTTTATAATAACTGTGTGATCAGAAGCAAGTCATTTAACCTCTCTGATTTTTAGTGTATTCATCTTTCAAGTGGGAATGTCACTGCCTCCTGTATAGAACTGTGGCAAGAATCAAATGTAATGTGTGATCTCAGCCCAGAAGACACTCAGAAATGTGAGCTTTTTAAGATATTTCCATTATTCCAGAAGAATGTTTACAATTCTTCCACTATTGGGGGAATATCCATGGGCATCCATCCTTTTTCTTATTTGTCTTTTAGCATTAATTAGCATCTATATTTATTTAACCCTTATTTATGCTCCCCTTGTTCCAGGAACTGTCTCCACACCTTACAATTATAACTCATGAAATTCAATCTTCAAATCAGCCCTTTGAGGTCTGTACTATTTCCATGTTAAAGACAAGAATTTGAGCCACAGATGACAAATAATTTGCCCAAGACCACACCTTAATGGACAGAGACCTGGACTTGACCCAATGCATTCTAGCTTTGAGACTAGTGACCTTGAGCTCTAAGCTGTGAGCCCCTCTATCCTCCCCACCTCTACAGCCACCACAATTACAGGTGTGGCCACAACCACATCTATGTTGCTGATTAGATAACAAACACTTTTCACATGTATGGGATGTGGTCAGTGACATACTCAAGGTCACTGATTTAGCCAGGACCAGAACCTGAACTTGATTTAGGTTTTCTTGGCCTCAAAGCCCATATTCTTGGGCACTTCCTTAGATTGTTGGAACTGGAAAGCATATAGTCAGTCACCAGGTATGTAACTGGCATTCTCCCAAAGCCATTTTTCTCTTCTAGGGATTTGCAAGCTGTAAAGGTTGGGTTTCCTGGCAGCCCTTGAGAACTTGGCATCAATCTTCACACACACACCCCACCCTCCCACCCCCGTCTAATTTGAAGGGTGGATCTGGTGGCTTTGGAAAACAAATGAACCCACTCACATCTCCACCATGCTCTCATTTAGCACAGCTCTGCCCAAGGCTGGCATCTTGTTTATGTCTTTGGAGAAGAAGGATGATCAGCAAAAACAGGTTCAGCCCTGCCAATTTCCTTAGGTGTTGGGTGAATCCTTGGAGGGCAGAAGACATTCTTAAGACGCTAGGGCCTTTGGCTATATGAAAAGCTGAGAATCACTGTTCATTGGCTGGATTGTGTGTGTTGGGTTTCTGATGAGGCTTCAATTGATGAACACAAAATAAGAATCTTGCAGAATATTGGGCTTAATCAATTTGAAAGCAGTGACCTTGGAATCCCCCTTTCATTTAGAACCTGAAGCCAGAACTATGGTTCTAGGATGGAAATTTAGGCAAGCAAACAAAAATGGAAACTTAGGCAAACAAACAAGAAAATGGTATCACTTTTGGGAGTCTCTGGACCATCTACTCCGACCTTTCCTCACATGTTCTGGCCCCAACCTTCACTCCATTCTCCAGAACAATTTGCATTTTCTGCTATTTGCCAGCTATCACATTTTCCCTTTTCCTTTTTTGGGCTGCAACTTTTTCTGTAGATCTGAGTTGGGATCCCACTTTTCGCTGGGAAATTCAACTTTTCCCTGTCAGTTCAAATCATCCGTCCCTTAAACCCTCCTTTCCTGGCACAATCCCTTATGTCTGTAACAACCTAAGACCAGATATAGTTTTCTACCACTGGCTCAGAGTCTGACAGATAGATTGGGTCCACTGCAAATATTGCTAGTTAAATGACTAAATAAAAAAGCATTTTCAAAAATGACCCTTTCTTTTTAGAGGATAGGTAAAGAAAATTGTTTTGAAGGTTTCTATAAAGGTGTGAATGGAATTGAGAATTAAAAACAAGTTAATAATATTTTTCTCCTATTCCTAGTTGATCCTGCTATTATATTTAATTCATTTCAGAAATAAGTATTAATTTTTATTGAATTGTTAAGCAATGTGCTGGACTCAGCAGCAGAGTTAAATATATCTTTTGTGCCCTCAGAAAGCTCACGGTGTAATGGGGAAGCAGACACACCAAAACAAACCTCACAAAATATATATCAGTCATTTGAGGACACACCCTGTATTAAGCTTTCTTCACGTATCTTTCTAATTTTTCTCTGAGACTTTTACAGATGAGGAAACTCAAGTTCATGGAGATCTAGACAAGTTCCCTTTGTCCAATCATGTGCAGAGATAACAGTCAACATGAGTTGACTCCCTGAATACCTGTGCTCCTTTCACTATGTGACCTTAATTCACACTTCACACTCTCTGTTGCTAGTGACACAGGCAGTGGTACCTGGTCCAAGGCCACCATTTTTATGCATATCACATCATATCACATCACATCACATCATATCGTATCACATCACATCATATCACATCACATTATATAATATCAATCAGTTCACTCTTACAAAGCACTGCTATTGCTGCTATTATTTTCAGATGCTATTGCAAACAGTCATGGCAGGAGAGCTGAGGACCTAAGAGGTCATCTGCTCAGCTAGACTATTTGATGGCAGGGCCACATCCTTGTTACTCTACAAACGCCTTCTTCAAAAATCACATGCTTCCAACTCAGCGTGTCACTCCTTTTGTCTACAAGAAACACTAGCATTTCACACTCAGGGTAGCTGGATGGCACTCTCCTAGAGCAGGATGATGACAGGTCTATAGGCCCCAGGGGTCATCAATGGTCCACCCCAGTTCCCAAGCAGTGCTTATGTTAAGTTTGCTTTCAGGCTTTTATCCATTGCTTTCATTTCAACTGATACATGAAAGGGCCCTGGAGACTCTGGCCAGCTCTTGGCCCCATTTGAGGACAGCACATGGCCCCAACCACAGCCCATTATCTGGGCCTCAATATATCATCACAATATTGTTTTCTTCGGATGGGTAGCAATTCATTACTCTAAGTGCACAGGGGGATCATTCCAGAGGAGAATTGATCATCTCTCTGAGATTATTTCTTGCTATTAAAAAAAAAAAAAAAAAAAAGCCCAGAATAGTCCCAGGACGGGATTCCCCTCTGGCCCATACTGTTTCCCCAGGCTTTCTGGCCTTAATTCAACTCAACGAGTATTCACTTCCTTTACTGTGTGCCAAGCTGTGTTACGATGTGAAGGAACAAAGATAAATACCATTGGGACCCTTCTCCAAAGGTTTCCAGTCTGTTAAAGAAAGATGGATGTGCAGAAAAGAATTCTCAACCCAGAAGATTAGATAGTGCAGTAGTAAAAAGCTCAGACTATGCTGGTGGGCTAGTCATGGGTTCAAATCCCAGCTTTGCCACTTAACTAGAAATCTATGCTTAGGCCTTTCATCTAGTAAAATGAAGACAGTGATAGTCCCAACAACATGGCCCTATTTAAGAACATCAACTGATGATAGAGAGAGGGTCCTGAGTCATAGCTATCACATAGTAAAGACTTAGTACAATCCATTGTTTGATTATTATTTTCCAACTCCAGCTCCCTGCAAGACTGTCAATCAGTGCCTTAGGACAGGAACCACCTGTTCTCCTTCTCCATCACACCCCTCAGCCCTCATCTCTAGCAAGAAGCTCATTACACATTTCATTCTCAATAAAAAGAAAAAAAAAGTTTTCAATGAGTTGAGTGTATTTTGTATATACAGACGGAAATGAAATTGTTCATGTTATTCTTTTGTGTGATTTTCAAATTGACTAAATTTAAAAAAAAACCTTTATTGTTAGCCTACTGTGTGTGGGCCTTGTACTGAGTGCTAGAGAGAGAGAAATAAATCACAGTCTCCGTTTCCATAAAGCTGACAGCTGGAATAAAGGGAAGAAATAAGATAAATAGCATTTATTCTTCCCAATGATTCAGATGGAAAAGGAAGTCACATAGGAGAAAACTGAGGCTGCTGGAGAGGATCCCTAGTCTTATTATAGTACATTATTTAGCACTGTTTTTATGCTCTTTGTCCTCTCAAAACTTTGAAATCCCTTTCCTGAGAATGATAATAATATAGGATACCAGGCTTCCTGTTTTACCTTTGTTTCTTAAAGTCTTTTATTTTGGAATAATTTTAGATTTATAGAAAAGTTGCAAAGCTAGAATTTCTTCACCCAAAGAAACAGGACTAGTAGAAGAGGTATATAAAACATCTTTTAAGTCTACAGAAAAACATTTACATTTATTACAGAGGATTGCCATGTATGAGGGGGATAGCACATTGACAATCTGCAAAATTAATGAATTCCAGGATTGCTACAAACCCAGGAGGAGTGGAAGCTCAATTCCAAGGCCTTCCTGCAGAGAAATCCCCTCATACTCTGGGGAGGATCAGCCTTAGTTCTAGTCAGACCCTCAACAGATTGGGTGAAACTCACTCACATAAGAAAGGTCAGTTGGCTTTATAGCCTGCTGATTTAAATGTTAATCTCATTCAAAAACACCTTCACAGAAGTACCTAGAGTAATATTTGGCCAAATATCTGGTCAGTTTAATATACAGAATTAACCATGTGTCCCATTGTACATTGATTAAAACTAAGAAAGCAACACTCAGACCATACTATTAAGTGACTGCAGGTTATCTGTTTATCAACTACTGGCCTTCACACACACCAAAGCCACCAGCAGTGCCCCAAGCATGGCTCACTGGAGCTGCACAGTTAAACTCAGCAGGTTATTCTGCCACAGAGTGAACTGAGAGGCACAAAGAACACAGGCCTGGTGGACTGAACACTGGCTTTGCTGCTGAAAGGCTATAGGTGTCTGTGCAAACTGAAGGCACTTTTTGATTTGTCATTTGGATAATTTCACCTCTATTGGTCTAGAAAGAAAACAAGCAAACAGATGGACTAAAAAAACAAAAATAAGCTTTTGGGCTGTAAGAAGACTTAGTGGTTACCAGAAGAGAAGGGGGAGAGGAAAGGTGGATAAATTGGGAAAAGAGGACAATGGTATACAATGTTATAATGCAATGTTAGTTCTATATATGTGTGTATGTGTATATATATATATATATACATATATATAACTAGTTCTATATATGTTGTGTGTGTGCATATATATGCATATGCGTATATGTATATGTAACTAGATAAGCCAAAAAGTCACCTTGAGCTCTAAGAACCTATAGAAATTTATGGAATTGAACTCCGACTCCTCCTCACCCCCCCAACTCCTAATACATGGATACACACACACACACACACACACACACACACACACACACACACACACACACAAAGAAACCACGTTCCCCTGATTTCTGAAGTTCCTTCCTTATCCAGTGGAGTGTACTGACTTTGAGTAAGAGCCTACTAACACTCAGCACTTAATGTGCTGTGTAGTCTTAAGTAGCACTTAATGGCAAGTGTAGTCTCCACCTGGGCCCTTCTCCAGTCACAGCCAACCACCTTCTCAGCTCACCTTGAATCCCCTCTGAAGTTCTCCCACCCCCCCACTTCCCCAAGCCCCACCATAGTCACCCTGGTCTGGCTTCCTGTCATACCTGCCCCTCTTCTTTGACTCTTGATCTTCCAACCTCCATCTGAGGGCTGTGACTATTCCTCATCCTGTATAGTTTTCATGCCATGGTCTTTTGCCCTGGAACTGGGGCACAGGATTGTGATCCTTCCAGCCTCTAGCATCAAATTTTCATTCCTCATCATCTTAATTTTAGCACTTAGGGCCCTTCCTACATAAGATGAGACAAGGATGCACTGCTCAGAAGCACATGGGCACACACACTACATGTCAGGGACAGCTGGCGGGGCTTCCCTGGTTTGGGGCAGAAAAGTACACTGAACCCCTTTGGGTTCTTCCAGGTTGACTGAAAATAAAATATGCATCAGGAGAGAGTGATTTAAAAAAAAAACAAAAAGAAGTTTTAATAATAACATGTGCACCTTCTGTGAACAGGAAAGAGGCCCAGCATGACTGAGAACTCACCACCTGGCTTGGATGCTATCTTTAAGTAGTTTAGCTAAGAGGGGGGTGGGAAGGTCAGTGAGAAAGTTTACATGAGAAGATGCAACAAAGAAAAGGTATGCAGGTTTCATTCTGCTCCTCCACTGTAAAGAGATGAGATTAGGTCTTCCTGGGAGAGGCTCTTAGGGAGAAAAACTTACATATAAATATCAAAAGCAACTTCTGCCAAGCCTTCAGAGCCTCACCAATTAAGTCAGTCTTTTAACCTAAAGTCAGATCATTGCCCCCAAATACTGGATAGCAGTCCTTTCTGCACCCGAAGAAGTTCCCCAGGACAAATGATGTGACATCTGGAGAACATTTCAGATGCCTTGCAGAGTGGAGAAGATTGACAGAATGAAAGGCAAGTGCATCCCAACACATAGCAAGGGCTTCAGGGAGCAGTAAGACAGCGTGGCTCAGAGACTGAGATTACGAAAGACTAGATGTACTTGACCTGTAATAGCAAAATGGGCAGTAATAACTCACAGCCTTTATATTCATAACTCTCTTCGCTACAGAATGGATACATCAAATGTCAGTCCATTTCCACAGTGAAGCTGAAAGTGGAATTATAAATAATGACATGCTTGGGTTCCTTAAACATCGACTATGTACACCTACCATTTACTATCTACCAATAGGTACCAACTGGGGAGACAAAGATCAGTCAACCAGCACCCTAAGTATCAAGGAACTCATGTATTAAAAGGAAGGCCAACAGGAAACATGTGCACTACATCAAGCATAAATGCTGGGCCTGATGGGGAAGAGTAAATATTGAAGGGACCAGTACTCAGGGTGCATCTATGGACGAAGAGCACAGAGGTAGGGTTCTACACTTTCCAGGACTAACACTGGGCATAAAGACAGGTCCTCACTTCTGCTGTTACCACCTTCATTTCCAAGCTCACCACAAGCCTGACACCCTATACGTCCACACACAGATTCGAACATTCTCAAGTTAGATTTAGCGATGATTATGTACCTCTGGACATTTACCAAAACTCCCTGAAATGTACATTTAAAATGAGTGACTATAATGGCACATAAATTATATTTCAAAAATGTTGGAGAAAAAGGTAACTTCACTTTCTGGGTATTCATGTGAATGTGAAGAAGCTCTGCATATAAGAGCCCCTAATTTCTTCAAGAAAAAACTTATTCCCCTGACCTGACATTCAAGACACTCTAAGCAGAAAGGCTTAGCTCTACATGATAGTGGCATGTTTTGCTTTATCTGGACTCTCCTCACACACAGCCTACAGGTTTCATTTCATTCCAATTCTTTCCATCCTATTCCAGCCTATGTCATCCTACCCCCCCCCCCCCCAGATTTTGTTTGTTTTGGTTTGAAGCACTTACTCTAATAATTCAAACTCTCACCTGATCATTGTGAAGACAGTATGAAAAGAGAAAAACAGAACACTATTTGTGAACCCTCACATAATGCTCACTGTGTGTTTGGTATTCTCACTGCTTTTAGACACTGGACCATCTTTATTTTTTATCAGGTGCTTATTATTTCCCTTTTTCAAGGAAAGGAACTAAAGCAAAAATGATTCAAGCAAACTGTTCAAGGTGACAGAGAAAGTGGTGGATTCAAACCCAGACATACTAGCTCCTGAATTCATGTTCTTTATCATCATGCTATATACACACAGATTCAGAAGCAGGTAGGGTCCCAAGAAGGGGACATCTTATTAAGTCTTGGGGTAAGGAGATATCATTTTCCCCACAGACACTGGGGAGAGGAGACCACAGGGAAAAAATAGTGCAATCACAGCGGTACATGGGGCTGTGCTTGGGGAATCACAAACACTCAATGCAGCTGGAACATAAAGTGGGAGTTGTACTGGGGGGCATAAGGCTTGAGATGTTGTGAGGGACTGGATCTTATCAGGTTGAGGAGCCCTATCAGGTAGGATGAGAAGAAACATGAGAAGAACATGACTGAAATTGACCTAAACCATGAAGACAGACATTGTTACTTATACCAGAGATATGTAAGATTTCATTTGGCCAATACTTAGTTCAGTGTTGAAACCCAGCTTCCCTTCTCTGATTCGACCTACTCAGCATTGGTTATTCTCTGGGATGATTTACTCCATGTTCTCAAGAAGGCAAAACGTTTCCAGGCTTCCTCTCCAGACACACCAAGCTGTCAGTTCAGAAATCAGCTGTCATTTAGGGTGTCTCCTCAGGAACAAGGGGGCATTTTCCAGAAGACCTCCTCATTTCTCACATATAGAACTGAGGTTCACCTACCAACTCTGACCAAGTGGAAAAGGGAATTCCCCATATTGACTCAGCTGATGTGGTAAATCGCTTAAAAGGGGATGGGACTCACCTTTTTTCTGAGTGACAGGGTGGGTGTCTGCACCACAGCTAGGTTTCCTTAGCAAAGAAAAGGAGAACTGAGTATTACCTAGGCAGTCTGTGTGTCTGAGAGAAAAGCTTAAACTTTTTTTCTGAAGGTGATGGTGGTGGGGTGTGGGAAAGAGACTGTAAGGATTCTCAGCATTAAGATGAACCAAGACGATGCTTAGAAGAAGTATTACTACTCCAGTCTGCATTCCTATCTCCCGCACTCCCTCTCTCCCTCTCCCCTCCCTCCCTCCCACCTCCCAGCCCTCCCTCTTTCCCTTCCTTCCACCTGCCTCCTTCCACTCCTCACTCCTTTCCCTACTTCTTTCTACTTTCTTCTTACTAAATACAAATCTACTGAGGTTTATAATTTGTTTGATATTATTCTTAGCATCAGAAACTCAGTGCTGATCAACTCTCAAAACATACACTCACCCCTACTCCTGCATTTTCTATGTCTGTCTCCTTTCTCTCCATCCCATCTCATCTCTGCACACATGAAGCCCTTTCTAAACATCAGCACCAGTGATCTTTCCCTTCTATCAAGTTTTCACCATCCCCAAGGCTGCAAATACATGGGGAACCCAGTGTGAGAATATGGGGAGCTGTCCAGTGGGAGAGTCTGGATCTGAAAAGCTTCCGCGAACTCCGTAGTATCTGCTTATTTTCCCTATCCCCAATGCAAATGCCTGGCTCCTGGCACTGTGCTTTAAAATTCTCTGATAATGATTACTGGTTTTCAGTAGCCGAAGGGTAAAATTAATCAATTCCTCAACCATACAACTTTCTGGAAATCTAATAATGATCTTTAACTGTAAACACTGGAATGAGGAATGCAGACAATAAAGCAGAAACAGGGAAGGAGAGGAAGGCGAGACTTGTGGGGACCTCCAGCTCCAGTACGAGCAGGGAACTAAGTCTCTGAGAAAGGGAGGAAACAACTCCACTCAAGGCCCAAAGAGGGGAAGACTGCAGGGCAGGAAGCGGATGGAAGGAATTGGTGAGTGACTGGTACTTCTGCAGATGATGGATGAACCACTTTCACCTGTGATGGTGTCCCCCATCTCACTTCCTGCCCAGAACTGGGACCCCAGCTTCAACATGCATGCAAACTAGGACACCATTATACCTTTTCCCAAAAATGAGATCCTCCTTCAATTTCTGTTTTGTTTTGTTTTGTTTTTTTTCAAGTAGAAAGAGACAAATTTATTTAGAAAAACAAATCGGAAAAGAAGGTTGTAACAGAGAAAGGGGTAAAACATAGCAAGGAAGCTCTGATTCTCCTTAAATTTCAAGGTAGAGACAACCCAGCTAAGTTCTAGACATGTATTAAGCCAATGCAGGATATGGGAGAAAAGAGGAATGAGGTCTCTGTGTGATAGGCATAAACCCATTGTTATTTCTTTGGGGGAGATGTTCTGACATGGTGGTGGGTGATCTCTAAAGGGCCTTTGGAAATAGACAGTACTGGGTTTGATTCATGGAGACATTATCTACCAGATGTGTGGTGTAGGGAAATCAGTTAACTTCTGGGGGGAATTGTTCCTTGCTGTGTAAAATGGGATTCATATTCTCTGCTCATTCTGCCTCTATGGGCTGTTTGAGGAATAAATGGGATAATGAATGTGGAAGTCTCATAGAGACATCTGAGTTAAGTTGATGAGGTTGTTATTTCTTCTGGAAAGATACTTTTGTCTTCCCAAAGGGACCACATAGCAGAGCTCAATGAGTAATTAACGTGTAAACAACTTTGATTTTCCATCTCAGTGACTTTCTCGCTCACTTTTCTGCCTCTGTGTATACTAGGCCTGGAGACTTCTTAAAGGAAAACAAGAGGAAGGGTTAGGAGGCATCTTTTTGTTACTCTTAAAGGTATTCAGATTTCTTGGGTCCAGATTTGGCCAAAGAAGCAGGCTTATTCTTAAAGAACAAAATTTGATCTGTGCAATATTTTTATATTCAGATCAAAATGTCTTTTGCTATGAACCATTGGAAAGTTAAGTTGCCAGTCAGACTCTTCCAGACTTTGACACTTGGTGGCATTTTCTGCCAAAAATACAATCATCCAGTTTCATACATAACAATACAATCACCCATATCTTGGAAACTGTAAATAGTGCTGCAATAAACATGTGAGTACAGGTGTCCTTGTGAATGAGTGTTTTCATAGATTTGGGTAGATTTTGGTAGATTCCCAGTATTGCTGGGTCAAATGGTCATTCCATTTTCAGTTGTCTGAGGGTCCCAAACAAACATATGGACAAGAAAAATTTAAAACTGCCAACAGAACAGAAACATAGAGCAAGAGAGGGGGAGGAAAGTAAAACTGGGGGAGGGAGAGAGGGAGGGCACAAGAGATAAAGATGGTTCATGGGTGACAAGATAATGGGAGAACCTTGGGCTAGACAGTGATGTAAAGTGTGTGTGTGTGTGTGTGTGTGTGTGAAAGAGAAAAAAAATATAATCACCCAAACTGTGAAGTTAACACTGATAAATTACGCTATAGAATCCTCAAGTCCCATTCACGTTTTGTCAATGTCCTGAACATCCTTTAGGATAAAAGCACATGTTCATTTTGTCTTATTCATTATTTATGAATGATTGAGGTAACATTAATATACAACACTATATGATTCAGGGTAGGGGTCCAGGTTCACACCTCTTAGATATATGTCACCACACTACCCCCAGCTCCAAAGCATACCTATCATTTTACCATAAGACCATCAGGCTCCTTTTGTTCCCACTCCACCTTCTCCTTCTTCTAGTCCTAATTCTGCAGTCATATTTCTAGGGCTTGCAGTGCCTTAGTTTATTCTGTTCTTCATTTATGTATTCCACATATGAATGACATTATTTGGCATTTATCTTTCTCCTGATTGATTTCACTTAGCAATCAACCCTTTCAATTCCAAGAAAGTTGCAGCAAACAGCAAGATCCCTCCCTCCCTCCCTCCCTCCCTCCCTCCCTCTCTTCCTCCCTTCCTATAACTGAGTAGTATTTCAGTCTTCTTCAACCTAGATTGTGTCGCACTATTTTCCTTGTCTCTCACAATCTTGACATTTTTGAACATCACCCTCATTTACTTTGGGTTTGTCTGATGTCTCTTCAAGATCAGATTTAGGCAATGAACTTTGGGAAAGTCATTACCCAAAGTAATGAACTTTGGGTAGTCGAGTTCCTTTGAGAGAGCACCTGTAATGGCACAGTTTCTGTTTGTTCCGTTCAGTTCTTAATATTTTCCTTTTGCTTATATATATATATGTATATATATATGCATATGTATATGCACATGCATATGTATATGTATATGCATATGTGTATGTATATGTATATGCATATATTACACATATATATGTATATATTATCTTTTTAAAAACTATTTATATATTTTTTCCTACATCATTGCATACCCTGCAGTTCTCCCACCAACAGGTCACCTGTGAACTGTCATCCTGATCTACTGTGCTCATCCCTCCTCATGGTGATATACACTTTATTCATTCAACTAAGGGGTTGTCTGCTAGTCTCATCTACTATAAAGTAACTTTCCCATATTAAGTCTTTGTGGGAAGGTATCTGCAACTATGTAAATATCTCTTTCCTCTCCAACATTCAAGGCCCTCTTTGATTACTGTGTAGGAATGGAGTGGTGCTGACTAGTAGTGGCTGAGTTATATGTTACAGATTTATCTTTTTTGGTATTCACCACATCTGGCCACTGGAAAGTTTTTCAAGTTGGCCCCTGTGTCCTGTGGTATATCCAAGTCTTTCAGACTCACTTCCTGAACTTACATAGGATCATTTTATTTTCCTTGTCCTAGCCCTGAAGTCAATCTTTTCTTCAAAGGGCCAAGATAGCTTTTAATGAAAAGGGCAATTTAGAAGCCAAGATCTGGACATCAGGGATGTTCACTGCTGTTGTGTATGGTGGGGAGTAGAAGGGGAAGGGGTGTTTGCTGCTTCCCAATTCTTTAGTAGATGGAATTTTTCTAATGTGTGTGCACATGTGCACATGTGCAGAATTAGGTGTTTTGTTTCTTCTTGTATGATGACAATATAAACTACATTAGCATATCTCAAAATATATCCCAGTAAACTGTTTGTAAATGCTCTGTGAAAAGAGAGGGCCCAAGGTCAACTAAGTCTGGCAAATAATGCCCCACTCTGCAGCTCACATATGGTTCTGTGCTTGGTGGCCATCCAAAAAGGTTATGCAATGTGGTAGTGCATAGCATATGTCACTCCCCATGCTGCAATTAGACACTGCTTCTAAGTGATATAAATTGATATATGTTTTTGAGACATTGCTTGCTTTCTCTACAACATATTTATCATAATTGTTAGAAAAAATACTAGAGACATGCTGATTCTCGCTCTTTTCCTCCCCCCTCCTCTCTTTTCCACTTCCTGTTTCTCTTCTCTCCTTTTCCCTTTCTTTCTCTTCATACCTAGACCTCCCTCCATCATGAAATTCAAAATCTCCTTTGGAGGAGGAAAAGATGATGAGCAGAGATATACCAGAACACATGCAGGTACTGGTGCATAGAGGAAGTTGGGTGTGGTGCAATGTCAAGTAATACCTGGTTTTAGAATGTGTTAAAGTCCAAATAGGCCAACATAGGAGGAAGGAGGAAATCTACCCTCACCACTTCTTGGTGAGGGTCCCAGGCTTACACGAAACCTTCAGTGAGGGTCACAGGGCTTACACAGAAAACTTCCGGGTTCCACAAAGCCATAAATTAGTTGAATGCACAGACTTTGGGATCAGGGAGGCCTGAGTCTGCATATTGGTTTTCCCTGGAAGAAGGCTATATGACTTTAGACATCATAATTGTACCTATCTTATAATGCCTTTGTGAGGATTAGATATGGCAGCTGCATGAAACAAGCTTAACCCACTGCCTGGCATATGGTAAATGCTCAATAAATGGCAGAGAGCTTTCTTTTTCTGGTGGTGGTTGCTATTTCAGCATCAGTTGAGAGTGGATGGTCTCTCAGGGAGTCTATAAAAGTATATGCAAGATAATTAGGGATGAAGGAGATAGCTCAAAAAGGAGAAAGATGACTCCATCTCAACATAAATTATTTTTCTGGCTAGTGTATTCATTTTGGGGGTTGTTCTACATAGTGTATGGTGCTAAGCACTCTCTCTGGCCTCAGCCCACTAGATGTCACTTATACCATCTCAGTTTTGCAAGAAAATTATGTTTGGACATTGCCAAATGGGGGAAGAGATAGGGAGAAAGTCCCCAGTGAAGAAAAATTGTCCCCACTAGAGATCTATTTTCTAGTGAGCTGAGAAGTGGCTAGGAAATGACAAAAATAAACCCTCTATTTAATAAATGTGGCTGTTAGAGAGGGAGAAAAAAAAAGTAGGCAGCTAGAAAAAGGGGATGATTAAGAGAGAATTACTATTGTTATTTTAAATGGTCATTATCTTAACTGATATGCTTGAACATGCTTAAATACTGACAGAAATGTCCAACACTATAGGAGAAGATATACGTTTCCATGGTTTGTGATTGTTTCCATTTGTTTGCATGCTTCATCTTATTCTGGTACCATCACCCACTTATCTTTTTCCTTCTCTTTTTCCAGAATTACCTCTTTCTCACCTCATATGGCTATGGGAGAAGGGCAAGGAAGAGCAGAAACCAAACATGCAAGTACCCTGTTTTTCTGGTCATGCCCATTGAAACTGACCCATCGCAGTGCCTGATCCCCTTTAGCTGTAACTATCCAAGAAGGACCACAGGGACCTGGCTGAACCAGTGAAATTCCTTCCCTAGAATTTTATACAATGCACAGAAAATAAATACTTTCTGTTTCTTTTATGTTTAAGATGTGACATTGTTTTCAGAAAGCCTGGTGCCTGTAACTTACACCTTAGAGAGTGTGTGAAAATAAGGTCAATGGAGAGAGAAGAGCTGAGATAAGACAGGAAGGGAGAGGGAGAGGGAACTCTGTTTCTGTAGATGCTGCCAAGCCTCATCCCATCTCTATCACAGCCATGTCCATTCACAAGCGCCATGAGGTCCCATCTACGTTGACTTTCATTATGAACTGTGAAGACAATCTGGTTTCTATTGCAAAGATAAAGGAGGAGAAAAGTGAATAGAGGAATGTCCTTCAATAAACTGGTGTGCATGTGGTCCAGAGGTCAGGAGAGTTAGTTTTCTACAGGAGAGGATCATAAGCTAGAGACCTGGGGGGAGGGAAAGGAATAGAGGAAGTCCAGTATCTATATTTGACAGTTCATATTTAGTTAGTGAGTGTGCAAGTTACACAAAGTCTTACTTTCCTCTCTCCCACTCAAGAAACACATTCTGGAATTCAAGTGAGAGGTGTTATTTCATGTATAGCATATTAAAAAAAATACTTTCTGAGAAAACTTTCAAATTTGAGAACTTGATTATTACAATGACCAAACCCTGGCTTGAGATCCTGCAGGTTCCAATATTACATACCAGAGTAACCAGAGTAATGAATATTTTCAGTGGTCTATTTTTTACAGATTTCACGAATACTGGACCACCTTAGGTAGTTGGGCAGCCACACTGACTGAAATAACAATAAGACGGAAGGATTTCATTGACTATAACTGCAAACTCTATTTTTAACTGCTCTTCATTTGCTTTAATGTTGCTGAGTGTTGCCAGGACTTGAGTGTTGTATACAAGAGTTTAATCTTCACCATCACTTAATGAAGAATTCTACTTGGTGTATGTCTGACAATTTTTTTCTAGACACACTGCAGACAACACTAATTGATTCTGGCTTTCGTTCTTATTGCACTTACCTACGTCCTCAGAATCCTTAACACCGTCCTCCAGAGAGTATAAGACTGGCCTGAAAAGATGCAACTTTTGTGCTGTTGTCGAATGGCTTTTAAAAATCCTTGAAGTTTGCACCTTTCAATTTCCTGGTGCTGACAAAATGCCCTCCAAGGTCTGACCAGGCTAAGAAAGACACGGGAGCAGCCTTGAACCTTCTGCACTCGATTTCGGCATCCTTGCTCTCCCATTAAGAAGAGGAGAGACATGAAGAGAGGCAGGGGCTGTGAGGCCTCAGGCTTTTATCTCAGGCAATGACATGGGCAGTGTGACACGCAGGGTAATGAATTGCCCTCTTCGCAGAAATGAATAAGTTGTGGTTGGTGATGCAATGATCAATTTGCTCCATCACGTTAAGCTGCCCATTCATCATCCACACCTGCTGTCAGAACTCAGGGCTGCTGAGATTAGCCTCAAGCCTGTGTCTCAGCTGGCTGAGTCAACGTCTTCGGAGTTGCCTCCCCAAGGCTCAAGGCTGTCTTTGATTACAGTCTCCGGTGAGGGACCCAAATCTTGTTTAGCCACTGGGGACTTCAGGATAAAGGACATCTCTGCTGACCTGGGTCTGGAGATGCAGCCTAATACCACATGAAGGACTTCTCGACAAGCCGGGTCCCAGGTTGCCTATTCTGCTTTCCCATCATGCACCACTGGGCCATCCTGGGTCATGTCTGGGCCTCAAATTCCCTTTTTTAGCAGGAACAGATAGAGGGAGGAGACTAGTCCTCATATCTCCTCCATCTCCAACCAGTAGATGCTCCATACACTGCTGTCATTAGGAGAGTTTGTGATCTTAGCACCTCTGTTCATAAATAATAGCAGCATAAACTGTCTATTGTTGGGGAATCAATGAATCGAGTCCTTAGTTTTTCACGGCTGAACAGTAGGTCTAATTATCAGGGTTTACAGATGAGGAAGCTGAGGCTTGACCCAAAGCCACAGAGAGGCTGTGTCAGGTCACTTGAATCCGACCCATGTTCTTTTCTAGTAGAAATGGTCTTGGCTCGTGAGCATTGCATTAGCTAAGCCAGCTTCCTGAGTGGTCTGCAGCTATCAGGTGCTGCTAGGGCCATGTCTGCTCTGAGGCAGCAGAGGGGTCCAGGGGAGCTAGGAGGAATGCTCATTTTGCACTTGCAGTTTCCAGTGTGGTAGTTCAAGCCTCTGGTTAAGGGAAGGAAGGGGAGATGAGGGGAGGGGAAAGGAGGGGAAAGGAAAGGAGAGGAGGGGAGTTGTCCAGTCCAGGGAGCTGGACAACAGATATGTTAAGAACCATTTCAGTGTTCTCTGGGGTAGTTGCTGCTATGGTATATTTCCTCCCCCTTTTCTCAGACTGTTTTGTGCCCTTAGCTAAACAGGTCCTGAGTGCCAGGCTCTGCTGGGTTCTCAGCCCTGTGTGACTGATCTGAAAATACCAGATCAACAACTTAGCAAGGTTTACTTTCAGTTTTGAAGTTCAGAGAAGATACTTGCTTGTGGTCGTTGAGTTCCTTAGCAACTTGGAGAAACACTGGTCATCGGTTGGGGATTTGCAGCAGCTCCGATGGAGTTGAGCATGTCATGAAAGTGATTTGGGGTTATCTGCTCTTGTGCTCATCCCTTGACTTGACCACTGTGTGAACAAGGACAGATCACCCTTCTGCCCAGCCTGTGATGTTTCCATTTGTAAAATAGCAAGGATGCTAATAATAGCTACAGTAACTAAAATTAAATTCTTATTGTGAGTCAGACTTGGGGTGTTTCTGTTCACACCAATCCTTAAACAACCCCATCATATTAACATGAGCATCCCCCTTGTATGGGTTAGGTAACCCAGGCTGGTGAGGAGAGGTGACTTATCCCAGGTCACAAAATGAGTGATTGATAGAGTTAAGACCCTCAGACTTCAATGGGCAAGTTTTCAGTTATTATTTATCTAAAAGTAGGGCTTCTTCATATAACATGCAGATAACTCACTTGGGGATATTGTTAAAATGCAGATTCTACCATGGTTTGTCTATACCACGCCGGAGACTTTACACTTTTTTTTTTTTTTTTGAGACTAGTTCTCGCTATGTTGACTGAGGTACTTTCGAACCCGTGGACTCAAGTGATTCCTAGCCTCAGCCTCCCGTGTACCTGGAATTATGGGCACACACCACCACACCCAGCAACCCAGCAGACTCTACACTTCTTATAAGAGGGGGATGCCAGAGCTGCTGGTGCAAGGACCACACTTTTAAGTAGCAGGGCTCTAGAATCTAAGTCAGGGGGTGGCCAACTTATTTGGCAAGGAATCATATGAAAAATTATTTAGGCTTAGTAAGCCATACCCTGTCCATTGCAACTACATAATTCTGCCATTTTAGTAAGGACACTGTCATCTGTAACATGTAAACAAAAGATATGACCATGTCAAATACTTCTACTTATATAAACAACAAGAAATAGGAGTCCTCCTTGGCAGATGGTCCCTGCTTTGCCAATATCTGAGGTAGTTTCCAGACCAATTGGCTTCCATGAAGTCCACTTGCTGTCCTTTCATGCCCACCCTGAAGAGTTGATGTGACAGCTCTTGAAGTGTGGTTGTGGCTCAGCCAGCATGAACATCATTTGAAGATTTGTTAGACAGGAAGATCTGGGAGCCCCAACCCAGACACACTAACTCATAAATCTGGGGTTGAGCCCAGAGACATATACTTTGCCATGCCTTCCAGGTGATGCATGTGTGCTGAAAAATGGAAAGGAATGGGCACTTTTGAAATGGAGGGAAGACCTGGTGCTCTCATTTCTGCAGAATGAGGAGGAACAGTGGCCAGCATAAGAACGCAAGGTAGAGCTGGGATCATATACTGATGAACATTGTGACTTTGGCGTCTCTGGCCAAACCTCAGTTTCTCAGTTTGCAACAAGAGAATGTAAGTATCAAGGAAGTCAATGAAATGAGGAGTCAATGAAATGAAATGATACCTGCAGAGTCCAGCCCCTGATTGGTCATAAACATGGGATAGAAACCAACATCATCAGTATAGGGATGAAAGGCTTTCTAGACACTCATGGCTGGATGTGGAACTTCACTTGGAACCAAGTGAAAGAAAGTAGATTTGAGGACAAAAACAGTCGACGAACATAAATGTGTGGTGGTCAGCTGTTTTGTAGACTCCCCTCGATCTGGGTCTGTCTCATGTTCCTTCCCGACTCGATTCAGGTTATGCACTTTGGGCAGGAAAACGCCAGGAGTGAGGTTGCCAGAGCATCAGAACAGGAACCTCATGATGTTGATTTGTGATGGTAATTTTGATTGCTTGGCTAAAGAGGGCACTGCCCAGGTTCTTCACTATGAAGTTACCATCTTTCCCTTTGCAAGTTACTGTTTCCTAGTGGAGAGACATGCAAATATGACTATTTGATTTGGTTCATCTTCCAACTTCCACCTACTGGTTCTAGCAAGCATTCCTGATTTTGAAAAGTTAGAAACATGAGGCCACATTTGAGAGTCATTCACTCAACCAAATCGAAGGAGACAAGAGTTGGATTCCTGGAAGCAGAAACACACTGAGACTTAAAGGAGGAACAGAAGTAGCCCCACTCCTTTGGGAACTGTGGTGGTGGTGGAGGAGGGCAGATGTTCTGGGTATAGAATAGGTCCAGTAACAAGCAAGCATGCAAGGTACCTAGAGGTGAATGCAGGCTGGCTGGCCCAGCATGGAGTGCAATGTAGAATATCGGCGGAAGGAGCAAGCAAAGAGCAGGCAAGGAGTGCAGACTTAGGAGGAGAAGGAGAGACCATAAATGGCATCAATAAGGAATGACTTCACTGGGTTTATATACTGGAAATACATCTCAACTAGCTGGTGGGCATTGCTTGGTAGGTACTAAGAATGAAGGCAGGAAATACAATATGGAGATGATAGCTGGGTCCAGAGAAGGTGGTGATTGGGGTAGTGGAGTAGGAAACATGGGCGGAATGCAGCAACCTTGAGAAATGGCAGCTCTCTGGAGAGAGTGAGTGTAGCAGAGGAGAGATAGCAGATGCCATGACCATGCAGAGGAAAAGGGCTCCAACACTGGATATCTAGATTTGGTAAACCTTCCTGGAGGAGGTGGCATTGGCTGAACCACAACAGATGAGAAAGCAGTCAGACAAAGAGGCCGGTGATGGCGTTGCAGGCAGGAGGGACAAGAGGCACGAAGGGCTAAAAGCACCTGAAAAGGTTGGAGCTTCTAGGACCATGGGGATGCTACTGAAAAGAGAAACAAAGCCAGCTCCCTGAGAATCTAGAGTTGCTGAGATCCTTGGCTCTGTCTTCTTGACAGCAGGCAAGGGGACTATGGAAGGTTTCCCACAGGTTTGTAGTCTCCAGGAATCCACCCCTACTTTGGGAGGAGGAAGTCTTGGAGGCCAGGAGGCAGAAGCACATTTAAGAGATGGATTTGCCAACATCGTGGAGGAAACATCTGCACAGCGTCTGCAGGGGTGGGCGCTGAGCACTTGGGCAGAGGCCATTACCATCACTCACATCTGGGGGGTGGTGGGGAAGGCCTTGCAGGCTCAACTGGGTCCTTACCAGCCCTGATTAAGGTCTTTTCTCCAAACCTTCAGAAGGACAGGGGAAAGGAGGAAGAGAACACCTCCCCAGGCAGAAGAGAGGGAGGAAAACACCTGTTGGCTGGGAATGGGGAGAAGAGAGAAAGAGCAAGGAGCTCGCTAGGGTGCGGAATGAAGACAAATGGGCAGTGAATTCCTGAGAATACATCCTTTCTCTGGAACACTTGCCTCTCCATCAGGGCCCTGCACAGGCCTGTCAGGCGGGAGAGGCGCTTTTGTGTGGCTCCGGCTGCGCTCCCGTTGCCATGACGATGGGGCCATAAGTCACGTCTTTGGCTGCTGCACAGAGCCGCTGTGATTTATGCCTGCCCGGCTGGGATTGTAAACTTTTTTTTAATGTTCAAAATCCGTCACAGCAAGGGAGGGTGGTGTCTCTGGCTCACTTTGGAGGAGCAGGTTGCTGTCAGAATGGCCGTGATGGTCTTCCTGGTTCACAGTCAAGGAGCTGGGCCCCTCTGCAGCCCACTCTGCAGGCGTCCCCTTCACCCCCAAGTTAGGATTCCAGAAGCCTGAAGCTGATGTTTAGTCTCGGGCCAGGTCGCTGTCTATCCCTGAGCCCATGGCCTCTTCTGCAGGACTTTCTGTGCATGCCAGATTTCCTCTCTATGGTTCACTTTCTGGCTTAAAAACCTGCTCTCCTGTCAGTTCCTGGAGAACCGGTGCTCTAGAAGCATGCCATGGAAAGGACTGCAGTTTGAAAGCTCATTCCTCTTGACCCTCAATTTTCTCATATGTTCAATAGGGCTAGTGGAACTGTGTCTAAGGTAGGGCTCCTCAGTCTTGGCCTATTGACATTTGGGAACAAGTAATTCTTTATTGGAGGAGGGGTTTTCTGTGCATTGTGGTATGTTTAGCAACATCCTGGCCTCTCCCTTCTAGATTCTAGCAGCTACTTTGCAAGGGTAGCCACCAAAAATGTTCCCAGAGAGAGTCAGCCATGCGTTGGTGGGGGGAGTGGAGCAAAACCACCTACATTAAAGCCCACTTGATCCCGGAGGAAATGGAGGCTATGGTACCTCAGCTTTCATGAGCAGCTGAAGCCCTTTCCCTGAGACCAGCCCTCTGGTACAATGGATTTCTCGCTCTCCCTTGCCATACGTTTTAGATGCTGTGTTTAATCTGCTGGACTGGGAACCCCCACAGCTGACTCGTCCACCTCCCAGCATGTATGCAACCCCAAGGTATGACTCAAGAGGCATGCCTGCTTCCAGGCTGTTCCAGGCTGCTAACTCTCCTTGCTGTTCATGGGGCTTGGGAGGTAAGGTTGAACAGTAACCTCCCTGGGGGCAGGGGTGTGTTCTGGAGCCAAAGTCTGCAGAGCCTATAGGAACTCTGTATCTATGGTGCCAGGGAGGTGTTTACCATGGCTTACTAGCATTGATTGACCAGGATGGGTGTGCACGTGTCCCCCAACCATTTTCTACTATTTTCTTTTGCCTTTTATGTTTATGTTATTTTCTCATTTTTTTCATAGTGTGATAAAATACAGATCACATCAAATTAACCATCTTAACCATTTTTAAGTGTACAGTTCAGTGACCGCAAGCCCCCCCCCCCATTGTATGGAGTCACCACCCTCATCCATGTCTAGAACTTTTGCTCTTGCAAAACTGGAACTCTGAAGCCTCTGAACAATGGCCTCTCCCTGCCCTCTCCCCTCAGATGTAGACAAGGGCAAGCCTCTTTTCTGTCTTGGTGATTTTCATCTGCACGAAGTTCCTGATACAAATGGGTCATACATATTTGTCTTTTTGTGATGGTTTATTTCATTAATGTGGTATCCCCAAGGCTCCTCCATGTCAAGCTTGTATCAGAATTAACATCCCCTTTAGGGTTGAATGTATTTCCTTGTAGGGACAGACCCCATTCTGCTGAGCATTCAGCCCACGATGGACACTTGAGTAGTTTCCACATTTTAGCTAATGTGACTAACGGGGCATGCCTCTCTCACTCCTTGTTGAGCATCTTTAAGTCACACTCCAATGACTCAATCATCATGCTCTTTCTGAAGCAAAGTCCTTAGAGAGAGAAGGGAAGGAGACATACATTCCAACTCCTTATAAAAGGCAAGATTAAAAAAGAATCAAATGAGGGATTCCTGCACTGGCTTAAGTCTGAACTAAATATTATAACACTGCAACAGCGATAATGGCCAGTGTCTGTGTGCCATCTGCATCGGACATCAACTCACTTGGCCCTGAACAGCAGGTTGAGGTGGTCATTAGGGGTGTCTCTGTTTCGCAGACATGGAAAGGAAAGCAAAGGGAAGTCAAAGAACTTGCCCCTCCTTCTCCAGATGGTGAGTAACAGGGCTAGGGATGAGGTCGGGGCACCTGACAAGTCCATACAAGCTAACTAGGGTGGCAGCATGTCCTGTACCTTCTGGACTAATAAACCAATAGGGAAGAGACCTGCAGCCTCTTTGCCAAGAATGGGTGTGTCCTGGAGAGAGTGCCCCTGGGAAATAAATCCTTCTTTCTCTGCTGTTTGGTTTAATCTGGGCAGCCTTTGCATGTTACTCTTAACTACACAGTGCTGGAGAAACGACAGATTACCCTAAATCAAGATTCATGATCTTCTGTTCCCATTCTTGGGAAAGGCACCATTAGGGAAATCAATGGTACAACTTCATGTATCATAGAATTTCTCTAATCTCTCCAATGAGAGAAACCTCCTGTTTTATTTTGTTACATTTACTCACCCCAAAATACCCATTTTATTTAGTACTACTATAAGACAATATGGATTTTTACAATATAATATAATAAACACGTAGAGGCAGGAAGTTTTGATGGGGCTGTTTGTGGATAAGGATATTTACATGTGAGGGGATTTGGTGATCCTCAGAGATGGCGTAAAAATATATGCTGAGCAATTTACTGGTAATATCAGGTAGGCTCATGGTGCCCACTAAAATTGTCACCTTGAACTTGGGCTATCAACATACCCTGGGTCCTTTCTCTGAGCCCTTTACTGGAACACAACAGGGGATGCACAGATGGCATTCTCTCAAGGTCAGACCTTGACCACCTGGGATGCACAGGTTAGCTGCCAGGTGGGGGTAGAGTCTACAGGCAACTGTCATGCAGGGCAATGTGCTATCTTTTCATTAAGGAGATATACTAGCAGAGATAAGAGGGCTCTGATTCTGCTGGTGAGAAGAGGGCAAATTCCAGAAGGGTCTCTAAGAGGCATTGGCACTCCTGTGAGGCTGTGATGGATGAAATGTAGTGGGCCAGGTATGCAGAGGATTGAATAGTCAGCCGTTCTGGGCAGAGGGACAGCAATGGAAAGGCAAGGAGACAGCATAGTGTAAGGCCTTCTGAGGAAGTGGCAGATGGCGATGCGATGGGAAATGAGATCACAGTTGGGATGGTGGCCACAGATGGACGAGGTGTGATTGTGCACAGATAATAGAGTCTGGAGTCTTAATCTGAGTTTGTGCAGGATGAGGTGGGGTGGTCCTAAGTGGCTGGAGCTAGAGAGAGATAGGGCCTGGTCTATAGACTGACATCCCCATGGGGTTGGAAAGCATGATTCTTTAGGAGGGTCTGGGCCAAGGTTTCAGGGAAGATGAGCATGTAGGGGTATTGGAGACTATCTTGAAGGCAGAAGGAACTGGAATTGATGCTGAATTACATGCATTTGCTTCTTCACCTTCACCCTTGGCTCATTTTGCTTCTCAAGGTCAACTTTCATGAGTGACTTCAATAGACTTTTTGGCCTGGCTTCACATTGGGTCTGGTCAATGGGGGCAACAGAAGCTCCAGGTGGGGGTAGAACAAGCAGGGAGGAGGTTGAGAAAGCTTGGGGCATCTATTCCCAGTTTCCTTCCGGCATCTGTGTCTCGAATAAAGGTCACAGCTCCTGTTAGTCAGTCCTCGCCATTAAGTTCTCTCTCCATGTTCCATTCCAGAAACTCGACCTTCACCTTGACTACTGATATTAGATACAGTGACTGCAAATCCCTGTTGCTTTCCCATCATGTCTTCCAACTTTGTGAATAGCACCCTTTTAAATGCACTTTGAGCTTAAGGGTGCCATCTGCTTCCTATTGGAACCCTCATTGATAACTGGCTTCCATAGTTAAGTAAGAATAAAAAGAATGAAGCCAGACACACAGATCAGTTCACTGGCCTCTGCAATATCCAAGTCATCTTTCTGGTCAGACTACACTGGTGTGTGTATGTGTGTATATGTGTGTGTGTGTGTGCACATGTAAGGCAGATTGTACAGTTAGGCATCACTTAATAACAGGGAAACATTCTGAGAAACATATTACTGGACAATTGTGTTGTGTGACCATCACAGAGTATAACTACACAAGCAAGGACAGTACAGCTGACCAGTCACCTAGGGGTCATCCAGTGCAGGACATTGAGACCACAGGCAACTGGTGACTGAAATATTAAGTGACATCTGCCTCTGCTTAACTTTGCTGAGTAAGTTACACTAAGGGAAAGCAGGGGTTCTGAGCAGAGAAGATTATTGCTCCTCCGAGCTGATGTGGGTGATCTGAGTAGCTGCTGGCATGATCTGAGGCCTGCCCTGTGGAGGTGAGATGAGAAGGAGGCTGCCTGAGGGAACAAAGTGAGGCCCCAGCAGGCAACACAACAGGAGGTTGTGAGACCCCTGTGGGCACAACGGGGGTCTAGTCATCCGCAGTCCACCCGTGAGATGGCAGGGGATGGAAAACACGCCTCAGAGGTCACTTCCCGCCTGTGAGTTTATAATTGTTTAGAAAAGCCTTTGAATCTTTCACTTTCAGTTCAAGGCCCCTGAAATGTGGGTGTTTTGTTTATAGACTAAAATAGAGTGTTCCATTTTTAATGCCTTACAAGTGACAATGATAGTGCCAGACAGTATCTAGAAGCACCTAGATGGCGGCCTCCATGCTGCCTGGAGCCAGAATTCTATTTCAGGAAACTTATTGAGACCAAGATGAGATTATCCACATCTACCCCCTGAGAGAACAGAGAGATGGATAAATACAGATAGATGGAGTAAGACAGCTCCCTTTTTAATTCATCCTCAGTATCTCCATTCACATGACTATCTTCTGCCTGCATGTCAGCAACCGCAGTCTCTCCTCATTTCACAGAGGAACACAATCATCAAGTCATCAGCTGCAGAACTGGATGGGCCTGTCAAGGCCACCCAGGTGTAGCCTGGAAAGCCGCCTGACTCCACTTGACAGCTCCACCTCATCCCGAGGGCAGGCATTTCATACCCGCCATGGCACTTTTCCCAGCTGAGTATGCCTGGGGCCTCTGAAAGCTCCCCAACTTCATCTCCCAGGCAGCCCTGGCCCATTTATCTGAGTCAGCACAAGCAGTGGTCGAGATCTGCCATCTCAGATTTAGTCCAACCTACTGAGGTGGATGAATAAACAGAAGCCCAGGGAGGATCCTGAAGACATGGTTGGAAGGCCAGGTTCTGCTTGTGATCCTCTGTCACTTCCTTCTGTGACTGTGTCTACATTGAGACCCTGGTTCCTAATTTAGATGACTCCTCACTCATGCCAGGCCAGTAAGACCAGGGTTTTCTAACTCAACTTCAAACTCAGATGGGATTTTGCAAACTCAGGGAAGAGAAGCCTTTGACCTGAGTAGAAGAGCACAAGCATTTTCGGAACACATCATTATCATGAGCCCTACTGTGAGGAAGGGCGGGGGCGGGGGGTGGTGGTGGCTAGGGAGGCATGCATTAGGAAGGCAGGAATCTATTGTAGGATTATGCGGGGAGGAAGAATAGAATCTGCAAGTCATACCATTCCCTCAACTCCTCTCACCCTTCCCGAGGCGACCTTCCAACATACTTGTCATTAAACTAATACAGATGGAGTTTCTGTACTCAGAAATCAAAAACATCATCAGACATAAAGAGGAAAGGGGGCCTCCCTTCATGCTGCATATGGGGAAGCTCAGGAGAGATTTACGGAATAAGGGTTTAGAGATCAAAGCCTTGTCTTCAAATTCCAATTTTCACCGGCTATATTGCTTAAGGGTTGAAGATGTCAGCGTTCTCATCTGTGAAATGGTGTGATAAAGATAGCCTGGGTCATGGAGGATGGCTACAGGGATCACAAAGGAAACTGTGTTGAAGATCCCTGTCTGCTGGGGCATATCCTGAACATTGCTGACAGCTGTCTTCAGTAGGAGTCAGGCTGAAGCCCAGGTAACCTGAGTCCCAGCTCTATGTTATGCCAAAAAAAAAAAATCAGATGATCACACCTCTCCATCCTTTCTCTCTCTCTTTTTTTCCATCTTAAAGATCTGGAGTCCCTTTCAACATCAGAAGTCCCATTTGAAAAGTGTTTAACTTCTAATGCAGATATAACAAGTCGTTTCTCAGTTTCACTGTATCTGCAAAGCCTTCTATAATTCAACATCAAATATTTATTATTACATTTATTAAAGTTTTAATAATTCAGCATCTTCTGCATGTACGCGAGCAGCTTAGCTAACTGGCTCCCCTTTATCCAACCTGGGTCACTTCAATATTTATATTTCCAAGTCTCCATTTGCGTTTCATTTAGCAGAGGCTGTGTCGTGGGCCCTCTGCCTGAGCTGACAGGTGGTGTGTGTGCTTCAGCCTCCCCAGTGGCAAAGACTAACAGAAATCTGGTGCTGAACGGTGTTTGAAGAGATTTACCGAGCCTGGGCAGAAACTCATCCTAATAGACTTCACTTTTATTATGATCGCTAAACTAAAATGGGGGAAAATATATATGTCTCCAGGCTCACTGGCTGAGTGACAGGCAGTGAGGCTGTGAAGAGTTGTGGGTATAGCGGACTCCCATTCAATTCCAAGTACGAGCCTTTATAGTGATGTTTCTACGAGGGGCTCCATTCCCTGAAAGGAGGGAAGGGCAAGGAGGGGCGGGGAAAATTCTAACACTCAAATTCCACAAACCCAGTTATGAGGGCCAGAGTGTCTTTAAGTCCCCCAGATTCTCTGCTCCCCATTTAATATCTTCTCTTGCCCCCCCCACCACACACAACAAACTGACTGTTTCACAAAAATGAAGGCCGAAAATCCAGAGAAACTACACTTCCGTATTACAGAGAAGTCCCTCACATCAATAACAGGCAACCCATACCAGGCTCTCATCCAGAAGCTCAAGTTCACATCCTGCCTCTGCCACTCACCACTCACAATACGGTGGGCAAGTAAATTAAATGTCCTGTGCCTCAGTTCCCTCATCTGTGAATAGAAACTGCATCATGGAAACATTGTGAGGTGTCACAACACATCTGTGTAAAATATGTAGGGTCTGACACAGAGGAGCTACCCAACACATGTGAGTATTTACATTGGGGTTGAGTGCTGAAAGCATTACCTCATTCAATGTTCAAAACATCCAAATAGGTGCAAACACATCTTGCCAGTGACCAGTCGCATCTGCAGATCTGGAACCAAGACTCAGCAAGTTTTAAGTCACTTGCTCAAGGTGAAGTGGTATGTGATGGAGTTTGGCAATCTGGTGCCAGCACCCTCACTATTCGCCTCGATCTGTGTTGCAAGCAGATAGATGGGTTGCTTATTTAAGTTCTCTTGCCCCTTTGGAAGGGGCCATATGTGTAAGAAACAATGAGGGAAGGGAGAGTGGGGTGAGGGTGATGGGTTGAGACTCTCTAGAATGAAGGCTGGAGAAGTCCAGCCCTGGATCAATAGTTCCATTGGGAAGGGAAGTGTGTGCTTCTCAGTTTACACACACAGACACACAGACACACACATATTCACTACTCTGCTGATATTGTAGGGAAGGCAGAAGCAGGAAGGAGGGGTGATATGAGCACCCAACCACAAGACCTGCACCAGGGACTTTGACTTCTCCCAGACTGCTTTGGACCCTCCACAGGTCAGGGACCCTGCCACAAGTCACCTGCATTGGCTAAACCTCACCTCCCCTTTCCTTCTTCCCTATATCTTGGACTTCCCTCTACTCTTAGCCTTCCTCACCTCTGCCTCCTAAACACTGCCAACTAAAACTGCTTGCCACCACACACCAATTCCATGTAGGGCATTTACTAATACCGCTCTATAACCATCCTATCAATAACTATGGGAGAGAAGCATGGTCATCTCTCCTTTCCAGGTTTGGAAATGGAGGTTTGGAGAAGTAAACTGATTTGCTGTAGGGTGAGTTCTCAGGATTTTTCATGCCCATCTGCCATTACTCTATGATCAGCACCTGAGGAACACTGCCAGCCCATGATGGCAAACACCTGGTCGGTCCAATGAGCATGCTCATGTATAAGTGGGCACACCTGGGCCTAGGAGGGAGGCTAAAAGGGCGGCATCATCCTGAAGGGAATTCAGAGGGGTTACTTGAGAGACTGTTTCTTTCCTGGCTGTTTTCCCCTGTTTGCTATTAAAAGTCCTGTGCCAAGGGCTCCAACGTTCTTTAGCTGCTAGAACCAATGATGAACCTAGCAAGGTTGGGATGATTGCAAAACACTTGTCCATGGAGTTCAGGGAGTGAATGAGGATTCAAATCCAGGTTTGTGCCATCTCTAGCTGACATTTTTATCTACCACTGAGCCACAGGAGGCGCCCTGTATGCCTCTACTGAGGATATCACCTTATGAAGGATGACCTGCATTTCTAGAACACACTGATCTGATATCGGGCTGAAAAGGAGAAAAACCTCTAACCAACAAACCACAGGTCCTCTTCACCCACGCATACAGCTGCCTCTCAAATGCAGCTCAACAACAGGGTTTTATTAACTAGGGAAATGAACCAGGAAAACAAAAAGTCCTTACTGCCACAAGTGGCCAGTTCTCTTACCGCAGTCACCATTTTCAGTCCCAAAGGTCCCAAAGACACATGTCCAAAATGGTGCCCTTTGCCCATCCAAATCTGAGGCAGACACTCTGCAAAGTCCAGTCTCTCTCAAGCATGTTCTCTTTGCTTCCTCTCTCTCCAGTGTTCCAAGCTGCTCTACTTCTCCAAGGTGCTTCAAACTTTTCCCACAATTGCTGATGCAAAAACCAGCTTTCCAAATCCCTGGCCATCTCCAGGTACCAGTGCTCACTGCTGCCTTGCTGTGGTGCCACACTCTCCACACTGGCCACTCTTCTGTCACCATGGTCTCTTGCCACCTCCAGCTCACTCTTTCAAGGGAATGTCCCTTGGCAGTCCACATGGGCCTGTTTTCTCAGTCCACCATTCTCATCTCCTTCTTTGTATTTGCCTTTTTGGCATGTTTCACTTCTTCTCGTGTGTCTTTCTCTTAGACCCTACACACCAGGGTCAATTTTCAACTATATCACTACCATGTATCAGGGTCCTGCCTGGGCAAGGTCAGGTCCTGGGATCTGGAACCTGACACACAAGTGTCTGCAGCGACCAGAACATTCTCAAGTTCTTCCAGAGTCTTTGCTAACTCCACGAGTCCAGGTGCACTACCGAGGAAAGAGAAGGAAGAGGAAGAAAGCAGTTTGTCTGTTCTTTCTCCTCTCACTGAGACCTTTGCCACATGGTCCTTGGCATATACTGTAGACACACTGAAGAAGACTGGAAATCAAAATCCCCTGCTCAGGCCTAAAGACTCCATGTCCTGCTTATATAGAGAACATCTGTATTTTTAATTCTATTTTCTCAACATGTATGTCCTGATTTCCCTCTGGGGAACTATCCTACTTTCAAGCCCAAGCAAGGTTAAGATTCCCCTGCTATTTCAGGGGGTTGGAGAATTATTGACTGAGCTCTGGCTAATTAGAGCATTTTTGCCCCTTTAGGCAAATATCCCCAAACATATCCTTGATAAGGCCATGGTCCCAGGAATTAGATGCTCAATCTTCATTCTGTAACCTTGGGCAAGTCACAGACTCTCCCTGTGCCTCAGTTTCCTCATGCTCTAAATTGGGCTGGAAATTAAATAAGCTCATTTTTGTGATATAACAGATCTGGAAGGATGAATTCACCTTTCAGTTGGTGCCTGGCCTTCCCTTTAAATCACTAGAAAGTGGTCATCTCTACACCCCAGCACTGCTCAGCTGGAGTTGTAAGCCTGGAACTACTAGTGAGAATATGCCTGGCAAAAATTCCACCAACAAGAATGATGGTGGAGGAAAAGCAGCCACAGGAGAACTGAATTCCCACAAATCCCACTGTGCCAAAAGACATTGCCACTCTGGCATTTTCAAATACTTCAGTGTGTTGTTTCCATTTAAGTTAAGCAAAGTGTTACTTGTTTTGCTACCTTGCATATTAACACTCAGGTGAGTGGGCATTACCATCACCTGGAGTGCTGGTTAAGCCAGATTGTGGATCCATCCCAGGATATCTGATTCAGTAGGTCCTAGGTGGGGCTCCAGTGTCCCATGATTGCTGTAGCAAATCTCCACAAACTAGGGTGATTTAAAAACCAGAACCTCAAACCAGTATTACTAGGTCAAAATTAAGGTGTTAGCAAGGCTACCCTCTCTCATAGCTGCCCCATAGCTCTCAGGGAGGATCTGCCTTTTCCCTCTTCCAGCTCCTGGTAACAGCTGGCATTCCCTGGCTTGTGGGTGCACCATTTTAAACTTTAACTTTGTCTTCCCATTGTCTAGTCTTCCATGTGTCAGACACCCCTTTGGTTTCCTACTAGAATGGCACTGGTTATTATATGTGAAGTCCAACCAGATAATCTGGGATAATCAATCTATTTTATGACTCATAACTTAATCACATCTGCAAAGATTCATTTTCCAAGTCAAGAAGCATTTATAGATTCTAGAGTTTAGGAAATCGTCGTTTTGGGGGTCATTATCAATTTAAGAAAGATGGAGGCAAGAACTATTTCTAACAATTTCTCAGGTGATACTGATACTCTGATTCTAGGGACCACCTTTTTGGATCTACTGAGCTAGCCGCTTCCTGCTAGTATTTCACAATTTGAATCTGAAGTCCTTCCTCTCCTCCGCGAGGTCGTCCCTTTAACCCAAGTGAATTTAATAACCTTATCCTTCCTGTCCTCCTTGACTTTCTATCCTCTTCAACTATCACAAAGCATGACATCTTTTTTGTTAGAAATTTGGTCTCACTCAATTCCTTGAGATTTTTGTCTTAACATTGTTATCTTTCCCGTATGTAGCCTGGCAGATAGTAGGTGTTCAGTGTATTCTTACTGCTTAGAATTGAAAGGCCAAAGGGACAAGGAACCATTCTTAATTCTATTCAGAACTAATTCAATGTGAGAACTGTCACCAAGTGAGCGATGCTAACTTGCATTCTGATATCCCATTATTCTTTCATCACTGTGCAGGAATTAACAGTATTTCACCATTTCATTTTCATTGACTTGAGATCACAGAAATATCACGGAGGGGATCCAGAAGCTGACTTTGTGGATGATTATTATTCCAACTATAATAGTTGTTCTTGCATCTCTCTTATAAGAACTGCTTTAGGTGACATTGTGAAGAAGGCCCAGCGTGCAGCAATAAGGCTTGTTTCCCGTGCTTCTTTCTCTACAAGTATTTTTATTTCATCTCACAAGTCAGTCCTTGTTCCATGTCCCTTGTTACACCAGAGGTAGACTTATGGATCTGGGTGCCCCTGTGGCACCTGGCACAGTGCCTGGCACACAGGAGGGGCCCAGCCAAGGTTTTCAGAATTGAAAGACTTTTATGTTCAATTTAACTAGAGTTGGCTTCTCCAGCTTTGTAGCTGACATCATTAGTGTTTCAAATGTGAAAAATCTCATTCCCAGTAATTTCCTACTGGGACAGGCTGGAGAATGGGACCTGTGCAGGGGAGAGTTTTCTTTTGTGGCCCCTCAACTCCTTTAACTTGAAAGACTTCCCTCCCGCCTGAGAGGCCACAAAGTCAAATTCTACCAACCCAAGGTTAATTCTTAATGTTCTCTAGCCTACAAAGGTTTTCCTAATGCCTTTGGACACAATTTTTTTCTCCCCTTGTCAGCTTCCCAAACTCGGTGCAATGTATATGCAAAAATTTCCATATACACAAAGCCACTAGACTTACCACAATGTGTCAGACCTTCTGTATTTATTTGTCTTCATCAATCCCATAACAAAGGGATTATTGTGATCTCTTAACACCAAGACACTATTGATTTAAAGATGCAACATAAGTTGGATATAGGCTTTCACTAAAGAAAAGGAATTAAAGAGAGAACAAAAGGATGCTCTGCTCCACTATAACAACAATGGAATATAGTATTATAATAAGAAACATAATAACTAATGCTTCTAGAGAATTTTCCATATACCAAACTCAGTGTTTTATGATGATGTATCATGTGATTTAATTCTTACCCCATCCCTGTGTGGTGTAGGTAGTTGCCGGTCTTTGCTATTGCCGAGGTAAGCAGGCACAGCTATAGAAAACCTCACATAGCAAGCAAATGGGAGGGCTGGGATTTGAAATCAGCAAGGTCAACTGAGTTCCATTGTCTCAGTCTTTAAAAAATTAAAATATCTTATATACACTTTAAGCAAAATACAGAATGAAAATCATATCTATACCTCTTGATGCATTTTCACATATAGGGAACCTCCAGATCAAGAGCTCTGACATCTAAATTCCACATAGACCTTTCTTGGCTACCTGGAATTATTATTCCTTCTATCACCCTGAGGTAATCCCCATCCTTTCTTCTAACATAATATAATATAACATAATACAAGGATTACTCTCTTTCTCTCTTTTTATATATATATAAATATATATAACTATATATGTATTGAGTCTGGCTTCTGTAATTCAGTATATTTGTGAGATTCATTGATGGTGATGTGTGTGCTGGTTGTGTTCACTAATATTCAGCGATAATGACATTCTGTTGTATTATTACTCCACAGTGTATTTTTTTACCTTTTGGTTGTGGATGGCATTTTTGTAAGAACCCTCCCCCCATTAGCTTTTTGGCAATACAAATGAGTGCTACTATTGGTGTACTTGAATATAGTATTTATGGTGTCCAATAGAAATGCATGCAATAGAGAGATGTTTCTGTATGATGGCTTATTAGGAGTGAAATTAATGGGATACAGAATATGTAGATGTTTAACTCTAGCAGATACACAGGGGTCAGATTAGTTTATGTTCCTGCTTTATGGATATGAGTATTCAGTTACTCTATCTTCTTACCAACAATTGTTATCATCACCTGTTCTAAATGTAGCCACCCATGTGGGTAGAACCTCTTTGTTTGACTGCTAGACTGTCCTAACCTCCCATATAATGAAATTCTAGATTTTCCCTTTTTTTTTGCCACCAACTAAAAAAATAGAAGGAAATCAACCAGCAAAGAATCTTTAAGTTTTCCTTCCTAATCCCACTGGAAGGCTTATCCTTTCCTTTCAAACTATTCTTCCACACAGTCTTTCCTCTAACCTCTCTGCTATGATTTTCTGGCATATTATTGGCTATCTATAATTATGATCTATTATTTATTAATTTCTAACATATCATCTAGCTGAAATTTAGTAATTCTTTAAACAGCCATGATATGCTTGCTGGGCAATGTCATGTCGAACAAGGTTTATTAGTGCAGCTTGGAAAACTCAACCTACATAGCACAGATTCTTTTGAATGGTGATGATTGTAATCTTTTATCCACTGTCACAGAGAAACCAACAGGCATGTGTGAGATAAGATGAAGGTAAGACTTAAAAGGCTGTCTGCAATTGCTCCAAGCCCTGACAAAGGCATGTAGACACACCAAGCAGGATAATAATTTAGTGCCCTAATCAAACCAATATTCTTCAAATATCAGTATTATGTTTGTTTCAAAAGAGAATCTTAATGGTTTGTGGAGAAAGGGTTGAAAAAGAAAAGCAACTGCTGTTGAATATTACCCCTTCTCCCATTCTGAGCAACTCTGCTGTGGCCCCAACTTGGTGAAAGCACACCCTTCATGGAACCAGGCACAGCGTTGTTAGTGGAAGCGACTAACAGGTACTGAATTATGCCCCTTGAAGACCTCACTCCTTTCAACTTATTCCAGTATTTCTCCCAACAACATGTAATCCTCTCCCAGGGATGCATTCTGAATGTCCTGCCCTCAATAGCTTTTTTTTTTCTTTACATTTCTAAGATATTTTTAAGAATTTGTGTAGGTTGCTTTTCTAGGCTCCTACTTGGCTTGCTATGTAACAAAATTCAGATTGGCACAGAAAAGGCAACAGAGTCATATTTTAGATTGATGTGGTTCTTGGGGTCATGGCATGATACAACCTTCCCTAGTCTGCCTTCCCTACCATTATAGTTTTTCCTAACTGCTTCTGTGTGGGAATTCTGTTCATCTAACTTGATGTAATATAACACTGGAAGTATATTATATATCTGTGTTTACTGATATTATTTAATCATCTCAACAACTCTTGGGAGCTATTTCAATAAAACTGTTTAAATCTAGGTTCTGGAACCGAAGATCCTGGGTTGAAGCTTGGTTTCATCACTTACTAATGAAGGGAATGTTTGCATGTTTCTTTTTTTCTGTTTGTAATTTGCAAAATGAAAATAATAATAGCATCACCACTTAGGCGTGATGTAAGGATGTAATGAGATAATATTAGCAAAGTGTTTGACACGCAGAAAATGATCAAGGGATATGTGTTACTATTATTATTACACACTGTATGAAAGCCACTGCTGTGAGCCCCATTTGGCAGAGAGAGTTATTTAGCAAGTTGAATTTGGCCAAGCTCACGTAGCTGGTTTGTGGTATAAATGGGATTCTAACCCAGACCTGGTCAACTCCAGTGTTATCATTGGACAGTCTGACAGCGACAGCTTCACTGTGATTCCAAATTCAATGTCAAGAGGACAGGAGTCTGAGGAAAGCTAGCAGAGACATTTTTTAGTTGACTGCATTAAAGATCATCATTTATCTTTGAGAATAGTCCTTCAACCAGATGGTCTTTGCTCCATCTTTAAAATATGTAATGCATAGAAATCTTATAAACTGCTATACTAAAGTCTTATCTACCTCAGTTCTACCAAAAATGGAAATAATGGGAATCTACTCTGAATCTGTTTGTGTGTGCAAAACCATCTTTGTTCTTAGTTATTACTGCTTCATTTCCTAAGTGTTATGCCTTTCATAATCTATTCTGTTTTTAAATATCTCTTTTGCAAACTATCAAGAGGCTGAAAATCCACATTAAGTTCATGCCTCCATGAAAAGTTGAGAAGAAGTGAGAGTACACAGATTGCAAAGCAGGGGAGCTGGTAGCCGATACGTTGTATAAAGCCAGTTCCAAAAGTCACATCAGAGTTTATTTTTGACAGCATTTACATTTCTAGACCGTTTCTTCTCATCAAATTGGGGAGAAAAAATTACCTCCACTAGAAAACTCCAGAATAAGCTAGGATCCATTCTAAGATTATTGTTTTAATTAAATCAATAAACATTTAGTAGATGCCTGATATCCACTGGGAACAAGGGATTCAAAGCTAAGTAAGCTATTTTCTTTAACCTTGAGGGATTCACCACGTACTGGAACAATATGATATACAAGCAGCTGATTAAAGCATAGCAGAGTAAATCTATAATGAAGTTACCTGCCAGGTGTAAAACATGTAAGGCAAGGTATGTTCTATCCATTCCTGAGTAATGCAAACAAACATTTGACTTTGACATTGAACACTTAAGGCCTAGCCCAGGATCTGTTTTCAGCACCAGACTGACAACAGAAGCATTTCATCCTCTAATGGTGCCTCTTCATGCCTATCTCATAAACTACTAAATAGTGATTTTTAATAAAATACTACTAGTGATCCAGGATGAACCAGGTGATGTGTTAATCTCTCCCATATTTCATAAAATCCCCAAGGAGAGCAATTATCCTGGGGTCTTATGTTCCAGCACCGAGGACCAGCATGTATTTATGAGTATGGATTGTGGTGGGCTGGCGAGTGTTCTCTATACCAGCTACTAGGCTTTGTGCCTTGCATCAGGAGACTCTCTATGAACCTGAAACAGAAGAGTTCCCGGTGCTCCAAGATCTGTGCTGCAGGATGCTGGAGGTGCCTTCCCTACCTGACATCTGCAGGGTCTTCGGTGACGAGCACATCTGTCTTGCAACTGGCCAGGGGGTTGATGGACAGCTCCACAGGTGGGACCACAAAGCTTTTGCTGACAGGAAGCCACAGTCCTTGGCCCAAGCTGAAAGTAGACCTGCAATGTAAGAGTTTCCATTGGGGAACTCTCTGAGAAGCAGAGAGAAATCAAATAAAGGGGCCCCTTTCCCAACCCTGCTAGGACTCTTTCCCACCCAAATGAACTTCCTATACCCTCCCAGTCACAGTTTTGACCATTTGGCCCAGACTTGGACAATCTTTTCTTAAATCTCTTAGCGATTTACCCCATACAGGGGTAGTATGGCTTGTTTTATTTGCAGGAGTATAGGTCCTGCATTGAAATAAAGAGTGGACTCTGTGAGAACTGGAACTGTTTCTGCTTTCCTGAGCAGTGCTGCTATCCAGACAGGTTCCAGAGTGACTGCTAAGTCAGCAGAGACATCTGCACACATATTAAGTGCAAGGACTTGGAATCAATGAGAATCGAAATCTGATCCCAGTTCTGCTACCTAGTTGGCTGGATGACTTTATCTGCTTAAGTTTCTGAAGATTCACACACAAGTATGCATGGAGGTGGCAGGATGAGATTCTATGAGTATAAAATGCATTTAAGGTAGGGGCTAAGTATCAGTCATATCTCCTCCAGTTCACTTCTCTGAGTCTAGAAGTCTCAATGACAGACAGAGAAATGACCTTCCTGTAGCCACCTGGGACATGATGTTTCACTCAGGCTCTAAGAATTCCTTGGTATCTATTGTCATCCAAAAGCTCACAAACTTGATTGATTAGGTGGAGGGAGCATGACTCTGCCTCCACTCCGACTCTTAATTTCCACCATTATCCCCAACACTACTGTTGACTCACCTGAGAATCTTTTCAGGGGCTTGCTCCCCTGTCACCAGATCATAGCCCCTCTCAAGTGTCGTGTAAGGCCAAGGTCTGTGGAAGAACCGAGGGAGGAAAGAAAAGGGAAGAAGAGGGATTAGTCAGAAGTAGGAGGGACCCAAAGTTGAACACTAGTCAAGAGCAGCTTTACTGACAGCCAAAATGTGCAGAAGCAATAAGCAATAATTGAGTAAAACTATTTCTAGTGTAAAAGAACCCATTTTACAGATGGGTTCAGCACTTTCAAGCCCCTTTGTTTATTGACAAAATTCTGATTCTCTGTCTTTATCTGTTCATTGACCCCCATGTGTGAGAAGGTGAAGGAAACTTCAGCTTCTCAAGAAGACTCATGAATCATTGCCTTTCATATGAAAGTGTGATGTGCGGGGAACCAGGCTTCACTTCCTGGTGAACTTTGCAGGAACCCTGCTGCTACTGCAGGGAAAGAGTCCTCTTTGTGGAGCAGTTTTGAGGAGGGCTCCACTGTTCCCGTCCCAGGTCCTTTGCACTCACCCTTCACTCTGTCCCCAGTCACTGCGCACACACAGGTGTCTGTGAACCGGGTCAGGGGCGTAGCCTTCATGGCAGCTGCATTCTCCTGTCAGCAAAAAGAGAAAACAAACTTGTGAAACTTTACTTGCCCACCTGGGCTTTCTCCCTGGGTTTCCTTGTTTTCTTCGAGAACAAAGTAAGACATTATAGAAAGGCCCTAAGCAGGAGATGCTGGGCTTCACCAGTCACTATGGCTTATGGTTTTTTCATCTGTTTGTTCACTCATTTATTCACTCATCGAGTCCAGACCATACTGCCTGCTAGGTTCTTTGTTCCACCCTGGGAATGCAGAGATCAAAGGTGCAATCTGGGTGCTGGCGGAGCACATGGTTGAGTGAGGGAAAGAGAAAGTGACCTGGTGGCTACCAACAGTTAGAAGAAATAACCCTGCACTAAATGCACAACCAGAAAATTGAATTCTCTCCACCTGCGTGAACATG
>PVHY01002787.1:87197-119584 GCA_004024945.1 Uropsilus gracilis
TTTTTTTTTTTTTTTTTTTTTTTTTTTTTTTTTTTTTTTTTTTTTTTTTTTTTTTTTTTTTTTTTTTTTTTTTTTTTTTTTTTTTTTTTTTTTTTTTTGTGTGTGTGTGTGTGTGTGTGTGTGTGTATGACTAGGTCTTGCTATTTTGCCCATGGAACCACAGGTTCACGTTGCCTGGAATACCACAAACTCAAGCAATCCCCAGCCTTAGCTTCCCAGGTAGCTGGGATTACAGGTGTGTGCCACTACACCCAGCTAGTTTTTGGGAGTAGGTCTCGCTATGTTGCCCTGAGTGGGACTTGAACCACCATCCCTAACCCCAGCCGCTTTATAGGCTGAAGCTTATAGGCATGTATCACTGTGCCCAGCTCTCAGATTTTGTTTTGATGGTGTAATATATTTCAATTGTCTTCCTCTACTTTTCTCCATTCCCTTCCTTTTGTCTCTTGTTACCAGGCCATCCATCATCCCTACCTCACTCCTTCCCTCTCTCCACCTCTCCATCCATCCATCCATCCATCCATCCATCCATCCATCCATCCATCCATCCATCCATCCATCCACCCCACATCCACACATCCATCTATTCCTCCAACCACATATCTGTCCATCCATCTATGTATCTCTGCATTATTCTCTTCATACCATGTCTTATACCTCTTGTGTGGTGTTTGGTAACACTCCACACTGCCTTATGTATTCTCCATTTGGCTAAGCTCATTTTGGGTACTGAGCTTATGTCCTCTTTCCTAGCTTATCTTCAAACTTCAGAATCCTGGAAAGGTTGTCAGAAGCTCCCTAGCCCAGGCTCTTGCTGTTATCAGTTCTGCTCAGCTGACTACTCCTTAAGCTGGAGGAATATGGTGTTTGATTCAGTCAGTTATTGGTTTTCCTAAGGTATATTTGTGGAATGTCTTGATATGATTTACAAAAAATAAAGTCAATAAAAAAATGATTGGGAAATCCTGTACCATTTGTTAGAACCAGTGGTGGCTGATAGTTGATAAGAGTGATAGTTTTCCCTAGTCTTGTTTCACCTTGGCGGAGTTGCTGGTGTAACAATTCTAGGGATTAGCAATCTATGAAATATACTTTGGGAAATGTTGGTTAGAAATGTCTTGACTTCAAGTCTGTAACAGAGTTGGTACTCAACCCTGGGAGTTGAATGAGTAATTAAGTCTCTGCTATGGCTCATAAATTTCCTATTGTTGTATGGTTGCCTATATTTGCATTTTCTGGCAATTCTACCTGCATGGACCAATATCAGGAGGGATCAGTATTCAGTTGGACCAGCGCCCAGATGGACCAGCACTCAGATGGGCCGACCACAATGGACATGCACCTTTTCAATGCTACAGTGATTCAGAGTGATCCAACCTGAGAAGTTCTGGTTCTGATCCATGTGTATCATGGATTGGCATGTGGGGGAATATCTAGGTACTTTGTAACCCTAAGGTCTTTTACTTTCTTTGAAAAGTTTTATTTGCAATCTCTTAAGTAGTAAAACAAATAAACAACAAACCAACCCAAAGCCTAAGCATTCAAATGTTATGTGGATAATTTAGGCCACTGCAGAATACATTGTATTAACTCCAGTTGCAAAGTAAATTTATTTTTTTTTGCAGATTTCATTAAAAAAATCTTCTGTCATCTTTTGCTTCACTCAGAAGAAGAGGAAACTGTGAGTTGTGCTAACAAGGTCACACCATTTACCACCACACATTGTACAGGACAGGGTTTCCTCATTTTTACAAGACCCAAATAAAACTGCAACATGATCGTAGGTTAACACTGGGTCTCTAACCACCACCCTTAATGCCTCAATTAAAAATGCCCATGTTCATCAAACAATCTTATCACTTTCACAGATTCACACTAAATGTTGTACATTTCACCTTACACAAAGTGTTAAAGAGTCTAACTTGTTTTACATGTGACAGCACTATCTGATCTTGGTACCCCCAGCACTAGCGAGTAACTGACTAACAGATTGGGCTTAACACATGTTGGCAAAACAAAAACAACAGACAACAGGGAGTAAAGATGGTCTTCAGGGAAAAGCAAATCAAAACCATGCTGAGATGCCACTTTACACTAATAAGAATGGCCCATCTCAAAAAGGTAGGCATGTTTGTGGAGAGAAAGAAACACTGTTACACTGCTGGGGATGGGGGATGTAAACTGGTTCAGCCACTTTGTGTGGAGAACCTCAAACTACTGAAAATGGAACTACCATTCGATACAGCAATCCCACTTTTGGGAATCTACCCAAAGGATACAAAAAAGACACCTGTACTTGAATGTTTATCCGAAGCACTATTTACAATTGCCAAGATATGGTAACAACCCAAATGTCCCAAAACTGACACATGGTTGAAAAAGATGTGGTATGTTCACACAATGGAATATTTTGCAATCAAAACTGAAAACTATGAAGCATTGTGATAACATGGATGAATCTAGAGGGAATCATATTGGCAGAAATAAATCAGAAAGAAAAAGACAGAAACCATATGATCTCACCTATAGATGGGATATAGGAACAACAAACAAGAGGACAAGAAAAACCCAAAATAAGCTGACAGTGGAGCTGAGGCAGGCTGCCTGAGGAGGGGTGGAGAGAGGAAGAAATCGGGGGAGGAGCACAGAAAGATAGAGAGAAGGGCTCTTGGATAATGGGGTGGTAGGTGAACCCCAGGGAATGCAATGATGTAACATACATATATGTACATATATACACGCATATGCATGAATATGTAAACAATGAAATGATTGTAACATACATATGTGTACACATATACACACATGCATGAATATGTAAACAATGAAATGATTTTTTTTGTAAAAAGATGGTCTTCAAAATATTCAAAATAAAATTTTTGAAAGAGAGAAGGGACTACAGAGAGGAAAGAGGGAGGAGTGGTCTGCATTTCCCCTTATACTGTATGCCTGGTGCATAAGGGTTGGGGGTGGGGAGTTTCTTGCAGGCAGGCACCCTCCCTGAACTCGCCCCTCCAGAATCACGCCTAGGGTCTTGCACAGAATGTGTGTGCTATCAGTGTGTGCAACCTAATGGACTGGCTGTTGCTGGAGGTAAGGAAAGTGGAGGGAAAGGGCTGAGGTCCTTGAGATTTGGATGAGAATAATTTACTAAAGGGGGGAGGGGTAAGAATCACTAATGATGTGTTAAAATGCAACAGTCCCTTCATGAAATATTCACCACTTTAAACACGTCTAATATTAAAGATTAAAAGTCCTGAGATTTGTCCTCGAGACTCCCAGGACTGATTTATGATCTGCCACCAACCACAGACCGCATGATTCATAATGAAAGAGGTAAAATGGTTACCTCTGGCAAAGGGACAGGAAGTGAGACTGGGGGGAGGAGAGACCGGCTGGGGGAGGAGGGTTTTTTTTCTTTCTGGAAAGGGCAAAGACTGAGGCTCTTGCAGGAAAGAGCATAGGTCATCCTAGTCACCCCACTTCTATCCTTGGGGGAATCTTAGCAAGAATGAAAAATCTACACAGAAAAAAGGTGCTAGTGTAGAGTCCTCTTTCTTATTGCTTATGAGGCAAGTTTCCTCTGCCTTGGGATGGATCATTAATTGCTGACACTGATTAAACAACAAATATGTATTTTGCAGAAGAAAAGCATCCACCCAGGAACTCCTTGTAAGGCTGTCAGTATAAAAGGACCAAGGCAGGGGAAGCGCCAGACTGCAGAGCTGGACAGATCTGGGTTCTGATCCTTCTCTGCTTGCTCCCTGGCTCCATAGTCTTGAGGACACTCTTCACCTTTTGGGGGTCTCAGTTATCTCATCAAAAGAGTGGAGAGATGGTAAGGCCACAGGGTACCAGAGACAATTGAAGCAGTGCCTGGCAGCTGATGTGTCAGGTAGACCATGACATGAGCAGACACTCAAGACCTCAGTGTCTTTCTTCTTCCCTTTCATTCCAAGACAGACACTGGGTTCTGATTGGGGCTAACATAATAACTCTGGGGCATTGAACAAATAATCCCCTCCTTAATGGGCCTCAGTTCCCCCATTGACAAAAGGGAATAATCGGTCATTGATTTTGAAAGACAACTTAGTCCCGTTCTGAATACTTAACCTCTGCTCTCTGGACACCATTTGTTTTAGCCTTAATGATGACTCTTGGGTCAGACTGGGTTTCTCCAGCAAGAACTCTGTCATTGTCATGACTATCACCTTTACTGACACCTCTCCGACTTTGCTGGTTTTGCTGTTTGCAACCAGGCACATCCTTCTTGCTAGGTGCAAACCTCTGACAACAGAGATGAAGATTAACCCCTTCCCTGGGTGAGTCATTTCCTCAACCCTGCCTCTGCTCACCCAGGGCAGCCAGGCTGCCAGAGAAGAGACACATGTGCTCACGATGAACCACCTTACTCCTTTCTATCTGCTTCGATAGCAGAGGCTCCTAAAGGGAAGGCTTGCATGCACCTCGTTTACCTCTGCATCCAGCACCTGCCCCACTGTGTCATTCATAGGCCACCGAGAGGGTAGATTTCATAGTAATGCCAGAGGAATTGGGATGTATATTATTTTTATTCCTCTCTCTTCCTTAGTAAAACAGGAGTTTCTAGATACAGAATCCTTTTCTTAGCCTTCTTCACATCCTAATAATTAGCATAATGTCTGCTACCTGGTAGTGACTCATTTGTTGAATGAATGACTGGATAAATGGATAGATGGATGGATAGATGGATGAAGTAATGAAAACAGAAATACAATTTTCATGAATTCAGGTTTTGTTAGAATAATGGTGATTCTGCTGAAAACTGAAAGAACTTCCTTGCACCCATGACAGATATCTGCCAAGGAAACAGAAGTGTAAACATGAGTGCTGATGAAGTGTATGAAATAGAATTCCATTTTATATCAGAACAGAAAAGGAACTTGTAGAGATCATCTAGTTCAATTCTAGTCCACTTCATTTCGCAGAAGGGGAGACTCAAATTCAGAGAGTGAAGATATTTGTCTAAATCACTGGATGAGTCACTGTTCAGAATTTGAATCCTGGACTAGTCAGGATTCAAATCCAGACTGTGGGTGATTATACTGGGTCCTTTCTGCTCAGCAGCATTCTCACTTCTTCAGTTCAACCAGCAACATTTTTCTGGGAAATATTTTCCACTGTACTCCTGAATTTCCTATAATGAAAATGTATTACATTTAAAGACAGGAATCATTTTTAAAAGTCTAATAAATTTGAAATATCTTTAACAAATTAGTAATATACATTTATATGTGACTGATAATACAAACAATAAAAAAAGTTTAATCTCTTCATTAAAATGGTTCTCATAAGAAAATTCAATTAGGTGGATTTCACCATGCTTGTTATTAGAATTCTGTCTTATCAGTTATAGATAAGTTGCATTGGTTTTAAAATATTCACACTTTACGTCTCCCAGGTCCCATTTATTGTGTTCTTGTTTTATGTTAACAAGCAGTCTCACACCATACCTCTCGTGTGAAACAACAGAATCCCCCAATTACGAACACTCTGAGTTTATCTTGGATGGGACTCCCTTAAAACACTTGTACATGCACAGTGCCTTCAACTCCTGCTATCAGATGAGTGAGCTGGGAAACAGTTCAGAGTGTGGCCCTGGGACTATGAACAGATGGTTCTGGATTCAACTTATGAATCTGCTGCCACTTAATACTTGCCTGAACTTGACTAAGCTGCTTTACCTCTCTGAGCTTTTTCCTTTGTCACCCTTTAGCCAGGTGGGTCCAGTTATATAGTTAAAAAGTCTTCAGCATAATCTCTGACATGTTTCTTCTTGACAAAACGATAGTGCTCTTTCAGCTTTTCTCATTATTGTCCCTCGATAAGAGGGGGCAATTTTACATGTCATTCTAGTGCTTTCTAGATATAGCGCAGTCTTATCATTCAGGCAGACCTTCACCCAGTCAGAGGAACATCAGTCTCTCCACTGGAAAGTTTGGTATGGCTTGAATAAAATAGTCTTCAAGGCTAGTTCATATGTCTCCAGAGTCATTAACACCTGCTACTTTTTATCTCTACTCCTGCAGGACACATAATGACACCAGGACATCAGCTGGAGCTGCTGCCTTCTCTGTACCCCAGCTCAGAAGGTTCATCACCTGCCCATGAGAGCACCATCTAAGTGTATAAGTTCTTTCCAATTCCTCCCACTCGTCTGGCACCTGCCCTCCCAACCCTGTCATCCTCTTAAGATTCCATTTTCACTCGCTTCCAGCTTAGTCATCGCTCATGTCAGGCTGGGGGCACTGGTGGCTGTTCACTTTCCTATTTAATCTTCTTGTCACCGTGGCTTGGGAAAACATTCCCTTGGGCTCACAAATAATTGGGTGCATGCCATCCTTCCCATTCTGCCACTATTGACTCCGAGTGGACATGTTATGGGCATGCTGGGAGCCAGTATGGGGTCAGCATACAGTGGCAGATGCAGGGACTGGGGGTAGCCTTAATGAGGGTCTGCTGTGTACAGGCATGGCGAGGACATTCACTACAATCATCCCACATCATCACATAGGTCACGTGGAGGAAGGGACTGGTAAGGAGACAGAAGCTCATCACAAATCAGAATTCTGAAGCTCAAGTTCTTTCACTCCACCATGAGCAGTAACTAAAGCCACAGCGGCAATAGCAGGAAGCGTGGCCTTCAATTTGGCAATGAACATGTGATACACTACAGGGTTAGCATATTTAAATTAGCTGATGTTTAACATCTACTCTCCCTACAGGTTAAGAATTGTTCTTTCAAATAGCCCCTGTTCACATGTAAACCCTTTACATAAGACCATACTGAATTCCCGTATAATTAATAATGTACATAATTCTAAGTACATTCCTGTGTAATGAAGAGTTGTGGGATTTCTCACCAGACTGGGGTAAGACACAGGGGAAGCATTGTACCTTCTGCTAATTGAACATCTACTATGTGCTGCTCATACTGAGATCATTTCTGGTTTCCATGACAACCTGGGGAGAAATGCTATCAGTTCCTCTTTAAATAATATGAAGTTGGGGTTTGAAAATGGGAGTCAGCTGTCTGGGTTCACGAACACAGAAACAAGCTTCAGTCTTGTTCTTTCCAAAGCATTGAGAAAAAAATGAGGTGACTGGGTGTTCACTGCATGTCTTCTACTGCTAGTCCTGCAGAGCAAGGGGACACAAAATGGAGCCACAATGTTCTGGAGGCACAGATCGGTTCTCATGCCCCCCTTGTAGACCCTCCCCCAAGTCCCTAATCAAGGCTATACGTGAGGGGATGAGTGACAATGATACAGCTCCTGGGGCCGATCTGTATGTCAGGCACCAGCCTGGCCACATGGGGGTCACATTTTTGGGTCCCATCGCAGCAGCCCCTCCCCACTGTCTCCCTCATCCATGGCTGTGACCATCTCTGAGCATGTTATCCCCACAATGATCTGTAACACAGTGTCTTGAGCAAAACGCAGCAGTAGGAAATTCCCTCACATGTACAGTTGGTGGAGGATGGAGGGCGATGAATTCTCCCGAACAGCCTGGAGCACACACGGGTGATATCTGTGACAAACAGAAGGTGCTGATTCCCATGACCAGCATGGGCTTCCTGGTGCGGAAGAACGGAGTTGGGGCTTCTGGGGGAAAAACAGCCTCTCTCCACATCTCCCACCCTTCATCTCAGAGATCTGCATCATCTGTGTTTCTGGAAGGGCTCGGGGAGTCAGGCGGCACCTGGTGAAGGGGACACAGCAGGCACAGGAAGTTCAAATCCTCAGAGCCCAGGTTCTCTGCCTACCACTTAGAGATGAGCAGCCTGGCCAGGCCACTGCCTTCTCTGAACCTCAGCTCCCTGCTTAGTAGAGGCACAACCTCAGTCTAACAGTGAAAAACATCACTGGGGCTCAGGAGACCTTTAAAAATAATGGCTGTACCACCAGGCAGGCTGGGGGCTATGGGCTATTATTATTGCTGCTGTTCTTGCAAGCATCTGACCACTGTCGCCCTGGTTCAGGTAGGTCTCCCCAGCACAGGGATGCCTGGACAGAGCAGTGATCCCCTTTGCGCCTCTGCCCCCAGCAGCTGGCACTTGAGTAGGGTGACCAAGAGAAAAATGCACAATTGCCATCAGGTGGAATGCGAGTGCAGGGGGCAAAGAGCTCCAAGATCTAGGGAAAAGAGCAGGGAACTCTATACAACCTCTGACCTTGCAGCAGCAATGAGGAAGCTTAACAGCAGCAAGAAGGTAGGAGGAGAGCACAACCCATCACTGCTGGTGATAATCAGGGAGCTGTTTGTCTAAAAGTTCCTCCCTGACCAAGGTTTTTTCCCATCTCCTGTGGTTACACTTTGGGGAAATGAAGAGACTAACCAGTAACTATGGCTCTTGCCCATCATGCCATGTTTGATCCACTTTTTTGCTTCCTCCCCACCAATCACCAGCTGCAGTGGGTGCAATGTTCTGATGCCAGTAGGTGAGGGCACGGAGACCCCCATAAGTTCGTGGTCAGCATCCAGTTCACCTGGTGAGCAAGTAGCAGGACCAGGATGCAGCACCAGGTCACACGACCCTGGACCCACACGTGGTAGGATGGAGCTCAGCGAACCCTGGGTTGCACTCAAAATGCCTCACACCATACCTCACAGAGATGCAGGTGAGACCAGGCTGTGTGGTGGTCAAGGCCAGGGGAGTCCATAGCTGTTTCCCCACCAGCTGGTGGGTGGCCTTGCTCAAGCCCCTTAATCTTGCAGAGCCTCATCCTTCTCTCCGAGGAGCTGGGAAACATAAGCCCTGTCTGCTCCCATTTATGAAGAGGCAGCGAGGATAAGCTATATAATTAAAGCCCCTGTCCTCTCCCATTCACCAGGAGGCAGTGAGGGTAAAATATATACTTAAACTGTCCAGAACACAAGATGATTAATAATGTCGTTGTTCCCCGCTTGAACAAAACCTGAATCTGCAAAGTGAAATATACAAAATAAATTAAGCAGAGGATAATTATTCATTTTGCAAAGAGTTCTTTGCTAACCAAACAAGTTCTTGGTGTGTTCCCCACACAAGCATCAGCTATCTTGAGTTTAAAATCAAATTTCATTTACAAAACTAAAGCCAACGGAGGAGCAGTTTCTCAGATGTGCATTGAGTGCTATGGGCCACTGATCAGCATCCCACCCATGCCATCAGGTCCTAAAGCAAGGGGTCCCATAAATGCACAGGGGTCAGCAAAGTGGGCTCTGCTTTTGACCAGATATTGGGGGCAAGTAATGGACCTGTGGGTAGAATGAGGCCCTGCGTGGTTTCAGAAGTGTTACTATTCAGAGTGACCTCAGTTTCAGCCATAAGTAGATGGTCAGGAACCAAGGCAGCTTCCCTGGGAAACTGGAGAATTGTTTTCAGTTCTTTCATCTGGAATAGGAGACCACTTTACAACCTGTGTGTGTGTGGCTGAGTGCAGCTTGCTTTCACTCCACTCATTCCTGTCATATCCGTGTTCATGGTCTTAATCTCCCTCCCCTCCCCTCCCTTTCCCTCCTCTCCCCTCCCCTCCCCTCCCCTCCCCTCCCCTCTCCTCTCCTCTCCTCTCTTTTCTGTTTCTCTTGCTTCTCTCCATCTTTGTCTCTCTTTCCCTTTGTCAACTGGTGGGGCTGTTCACTGCCTCAGTTTCTCTCTTTGGCCCCTGCTCCTCTGTCTCTGCCTGTTGTCCATGGGTCTAGCATCCTTATTGGCTGTGTTTCTCAAGGCTTCTCTTTTCTTCATTATATTCCTGAGCATGTGTCAGGGAGACCTGAGTTAAATACCAGATCCTCCTTAATTCCCTTGTCCACTAATAGAGACACAAGCAGAGCCTTGGGCCTTCTAGGGTGAAGTCACCCTTGTTTTATTGATAGAACTAAGATATGCACAGGACTTAGAAGGATAAGAGCCAAGAATAGGGGTACTTCCTGCCAATTCTGTCCTCCTTCTTCCTCTTTTGCTTGATTTTCCTCATTCTCCTTCTTTCCCTTCTACCTTCAGCCCATCTCCCTCACACACAAGCACACAGCACAGCTTCCTCTGCCCCCCACCCCCATCCCCTCCAGGGAGCTTCCACTTTCTGACAACAATTTAGTTGCAGAACAGCACAGGTTCCCATTACTAAGATTCACATTCTCTTACAAAACATTTTTACGGTACATTTACTGGTATATGGAGGATCGTGGTGAATCACTGAAATTAAGCAACGCAAGTTGAAGTGGTCTGCACCAAGTTCCACAGGGGAGTTGGGAGTCATGGCCGGTTCATCTGCAGCCAGTGGGGAGGTTGCAACAGGCTCCACCCTCCAGGTCATAACCTGGCTTGGCCTGATTGGGTGGTGCATCTTGAATTCGCAGAGGCCCAGCTCTGAGATGTGATCAGCAGAAAATCTAGACACCTTCACCATTCACTGCCATTGGGTAGAGAAAACCATGCAATGAAGTGTTAATTAAAGACCATTTGGCATTATAGTGCTCTCTCTCTCCCTCTCTCTCTCTTTCCCCACCCCCTCCTCTTCTTTGGTGGCCTTTAATCATCTACAGTGAAGTGAAAGCTGCCTTCAGTAACTGGAGAGCAGAAAAAACAGTGGGGTGCAATGAGCTGGCTCCCTACAGATACCAGCTAATAACCCCAATAGGTTTATGTTGTTGCACCATTAGCAATGGTTCCCTGAAGTCCCTTCTGCTCAGAAAGCTGCCATCAAGCTTTCCCTTCTATCATGATTAAGTTCTTACTGCCAACACTGGGGGTGCTTTTTGTCCCAGATTCAATAATTTCCATTTATTGAACATTTATATTTGTGGTATAATGTGACAGTTCCTTTGGACTGATTATAATCATCACAGTAACCGACCAAAGGTGAATACTTTTCTCTTTGATGAAAAGGAGCAGGAAATTAAGCAATTTGCTCAAACTGAACCAATAGTTAGAGGCAGAGCCAAGATTTTAAGCCGGTTCTGTCTGACGTCAAAGCCTGTACTCTTTCCACACTGCTCTAACTGCCTCTTCCAAACCAAAACAGAGTTTACATTGGAGCAGTGGAGTACAGGCCCATAAAGGGAGGTGATATGGACTGTCTGCCTCCCTCCTTGGGGACTCACTCAGTGGAATGCTTGTGAAAGACAGGCATGATGGACACTCATAGGCACTTGCCATGGCTCAGATACCAGGGTCTTCATGACTGGGTCAGTTTGACCCGAAGTCTGCAAGATAAGCTGGAAAGCACCATTAGAAAGCAATGCTGAATGACCCACATATTTAAAACAAAAGGGGGTAACAACAAGTGCTGGAGAGGATGTAGAGAGAAAGAAACACTCTTAAACTGCTGGTGGGAATGCAAACTGGTCCAGCCACTATGTTAGGCTGTGTAGAGGAACCTGAAGCTACTGAAAATGGAACTATCATTTGATCCAGTGATCCCACTACTGGGAATCTACCCAAAGGATACAAAAAAACACTCATTCAAACGGATATCTTTTCTCAAATATTTATCACACCACTATTTACAATAGCCAGGGTATGGGAACAATCCAAATGTTCCCAACTGACCAATGGTTGAAAAGATGTGGCGCATTTACACAATGGAATATTATTCTGCAATCAAAATCAACAAGTATGAGGCATTGACAGGGATGGACCTAGAGGGAATCATATTAGCAGAAATAAGTCCAAAAGTCAGAAACCATATGGTCTCACCTATAAACAGGATATAGGAATAATAAAAAAAAAGGCAAGGAAAAAACATAAGCTGACAGTGGAGCTGGTGCAGGCTGCTAGGGAAAGGGTGGGGGGAGGGAGAAATTGGGGAAGGGAGGAGTACAGGAAGATCCAAAGGAGGGCTCTTGGGGGATGAGGTGGTGGGAGAATCTCAGGAATTGCAATGATGTAATATATATGCATCTTTATAAATATATACTTATATGCATGAATATGTAAACAAAATGATTAATTAAAAAGAAAAGAAAAAGATAAAAAAGAAAGAAGAAAGCAACGCCATGCTCATGCACTGGGAACAGCTCCTGGGGTCAATGGCTCTAGCTGTGGCTGGGGGCCTCATGTCAAGGATGAAATGTTTCAGTGACTTCAAATGAGCCTAAGAAGCACAGGCATGAGCACGCGACCTCTGCAGGAGACCTCTGCTCTGCCCCACATTTATGGAGTGACTGATACTCACTTCAGCACAATTCACAATAGCTCAGTTATGGAAACAACCCACATTCGCCTAAACAGATGAATGGAGCAAGACGATGTGGTATCTATACACAATGGAATATTATTCCATGATCAAAAATGATACTCATGCCATTTCCAGTAAGATGAATGGAGCAGGAAGGGATGACATGAAATCAAACAAGTCAGGAAAAAAAAGAGATAAGTCTCAGTGATTTCACTTCTGTGCAGAATATAGAGATCCCAGACAGGGTGTGGGGGGAAAATCAAAGAAAACAACACATGCCGGCTGAGGCTGTTGTGGCTGAGGTGACAACAAGGGAGGAGGAGAATAGTCAAAGCAGGGGAAAGAAGAGCACAAGGTGATGGATCACAGGTGCAATGGAGGTGGAAGAACCACAGGGACCACACTAGGGGGAGAAATAAAATACTGTCCATCATGAACAAAGATGTAAGAAAATAAATTAAATATTTAAAAATATTATAGAGCTGGGTGATATCCCAAGCCTCCTTGAATTTCAGCCACACCAGCTATAGAGGGGAAAGGACTAGGTGATTAATCAGTTAGGATTAATAATCACCTAGTCCTGGACCTCTCTGCTCTGTGACCCACCCAACTTGTTTCTGCAAGAGAATCTTTAAAGGTTTCTCAGGTGGAAGGCTGGTGAGGCCACTGTCTTGACTTTCCACTGCCCGAGCAAAGCATTGCCCACTCTCTATCTTGCATCATCTGCTGGTCTCACTGTTTCCCTTCTCTTCTCATGCCAGGTCACTGGTTTGTTAATGAGTGAAAACTTGTGTCCCCTCCACCTTCCAAATCCACACGTGGAAGCCCTATTCTCCCAGGTGGGTGGTGGTGTCTAGAGGTGTCTTTGGGGGTTAATCAGGGTGAGCTGCAGTCAGGAGGGTTTAGTGGTGGGGTAAGAAGCAGAGAAGAGTGCCCTGTGTACCCATGGAGAAGAGGCATGGAGGCAGCATGAGAAGTCATGAAGCTGGCTTTCTGCAAGGCAGGTACAGAACCTCAAGAGGAATCAACTTGATGAAATCTTGATCTTGGACTTCCCAGTCCCCAGATTCAGGAGGAATACATTTTGCTGTTCTAGCCACCCAGCCTGCGTTTATTTGTTCTGATAGCCTGAGCAGACAGGCTATCCTCTCCCTGGTCCACTCTTTAGAAACACTATGAACACTGGCTCTGAAGCTCTCCACATGTGGGGACACAGCAATTGGATTCTTCATCTCTGATCAAAGCCTGAGACCAATGCATTCCAGGAAAGCTCCAAGAGGTAGGGATGACAGCTTCTTTTGCACACTGTCCCCAAAGTGAGCACGTTACCCAGCATGCAACTATTGCTCACTAAATCATTTTAAAAAAATGAAATGCTCTCACTGGATTCTGACCATTTCTTTCCACCTTCACAGCTACCACCCTGGCCCAAGTCCCATCAGTCTTTCAAGAATCCCCCCTGCCACCACTCTTGCTTCTACCCCTGTAAGGTTTTCCTCTTAGAGAGGCCAGAGCGATCCCCACAGAATATGAGTTGGATGATCCTCAGCTCAGAAAGCCTCTGATTCTCTGCTGCATCAGCCTGAAAGCCAGAGTTCTCAAAATGTTCTGCAAGAACCACAAACGTGGGCTCTTTGGTTCTTCTCCAACCTATTTCCTAACCCTCCTCACTGGGTCAGGAAGTCTATTCTCCATGATTGTCCGTGAGCACTCTGAGACACAGCTCTTTTCAGAGCCTCTGTGCTGGCTGCTCTCTCGGCCTGGAATGTGCCTTCCTGAGATAACCACAAAGCACGCTCTCTCCCTCCTCTTTCCAGCTGAAAGAGCAACTGAAATTTGCAGGCACTCTTCTCCTCTACATGCACAGCCCTGACTTCCTATGGCTGTAAAAATATTGTATCATATTTTTATAGTTATTTTATTTTTTAGGCTTCAGACATTGTTCTTATTTGTGTGGTTGTTGATCGCCTGAGGAGTTGCACCCCGTCCACCTGACCACCCCCTCCAGTCACCCCGACTCCTCTGTTGTGTGTTGGTCCATGTTTAGCCCTTTGGTCTCATCTTTTTCTGGATCTATGTTCTTTTCCTGGGTGAGTATCTATGTTCATATTTTCACATGATACCATTTTTCAGTGCATATACAATAGTCCTCCCTCATCCACAGGATGGGCTCCAAGACCTCCAGGGAATTCCTAAAATCAGGGATAGTACCTACCCCTATTTAGACTCTGTTTCCCTTATCTATGCATACCTATATCAAGGTTCATTTATAAATTAGAAACAGAAAGACAATCACAACATCTAATAACAAAATTGAACAATTATAAGAATAACGATATGTTATAATCAAAGTTATCTGAATGTAATGCTTCATCTTTATCTGCATCTATATTTATGCATTTTATTATACACAGTTTTGAACTGTGGTTGATCACAGGTAACTAGAACCACTCCAGAAAAAAAATCACGGAGAAAGAGGCACCACTATCTTCTCACTCTGTCCCCTGCCCCCAGGAGAATGGGGTGCTCCTCTATGGTGGCAACTATTTCTATCTGTTCTGTTCATTCTGTCAGAGCTTAAATCAGGTGCTTGATAAATACTGGTCGAACATTAATGGAATAAACACATGAATGAATGAGTGCATGCCAAATACAGTTCTTTAACTCAGAAGTCAAATTGTTAAATCAATCTATTAGACCGGGGGTGGCAAAATTTTTCCATGAAGGACCAGATGGTAAATGTTTTAGGTTCTACAAGCCGTAGGGTCTGACTATTCATCTCGCCTGTCAAAACTCACATAAATCATAGGCAATATGTAAACTAGTGCATGTGACTGTGTTTCAACCAACCTTGATGAATGAAAACAGCAGTGGGGCATTTGGTGACCTCTGTGTTGTGCTCGACTCTGTCAAACCAGCCACTACTCTGATTCTGCTACCTGTTGAATCTGTGCACCGCAGGGTGCCTTGCACAATGGTGTCATTCAACAAACATTTGGAAGAAAGTGAAGTATGTGTGGGATCTAGTTCTCTTCATACTCTTCCACTGCACTCTCTGCCTCAACTGTTGCAACAATGGACAAATTCTTAATCCCTGTTCTCCAATATGGTGGCCACTAGTGGCTATTGAGCATATGAAATATTGTGAGTATGAATTTTAATTTAAATAGCCACATATAGCTAGTAACCACAATACTGGACATTCTATCACACTCTTTCGCTACATGATTCAACTCCATCTCCTCCTCCTCCAGGAAGGCTTCCTTGGCTGCTAAGATTCATAGTAACTGTATCCTTCCTTAAAAAAAAGTTCTTATAATATTAATTTTGTTCAGATGTTGACTACAGCTATAATAAGCGATAATATTTATTGAATTTAGTGTATATTCAACTCTTGTGTAGATAGTAGGTTTCATTTAGTTCAATCCTCAAAATAATCCTTTGAGGCTTGTTATGTTGATATTATTACCACCATTTTACCACTGGAAAAAACAGGCTCGAGAAGAGTCAGGGTTGTAACGGTCTAGGATTTGACTTTCAGTTCACTGGAATTAAATTCTTGACCACCACCACATGCCTACTAAGAGTATAACTTGCATGGGTCTAGGTCTCCGGTCTGGAGATATATTCTCTACTTCATGCGACCAAGGTGCAACGATCCTCCTCCTCCTACATCCTCCAAAGTCAGAGTTAGGAATAGCATAGTCTTTCAATGTAGTTAAGCAGTCTAGATAATTTCAGAACTACAGAGCATTTAGAGAAAATCTAATGGAAATTCCTTTATTTTCTAATGACAACAGAATGAAACCACACCATGAGTAGAAATTGCAAGCCTGAAAGTGAAACCCATAGAATCTCTCTCCAAATCTAGTAACCCTTCTTTCATTCACTCATTCACTTCATTCAGTATTCAACATCAGCTGCTTGTGAGACAATACACTGACTTCAGGATGAAGCAGTGATTAATACAGACACACTCTTTGTCATTCTATAGCTATAGTCTTACAGATATTTAGGAATTCAACACAGAACCACAGAAATAGACATATAATTACAAATTGCAATTGTGTATTGATACAAGTTAGATGATAAATTCTGAAGCCAGAATTCTAGAATTTCAGTCTAGGCTCCACTGCTTTCCTAGATGTGTGATTGCGGGAAAATCCAAAACTTACATGACTTAGTTTATTCATGCACAAAATGGAGATAACAACAGTAAATTCACATTCATCCTCAGAACACAACTTTCATATTTTATATGCCTGAAGTGCAGAGTGGTCTGATAATTATTTATTCCTTGCAGTTATTATTGGGAGCACATGATCTTTCTTAGTGGTAAGTAAAACATGCACACACACGCATTAATATATTCAATTGTGTCAGTTTCCTTAAAATATGATGGTATCAACCTGATAAGGTTACAAAGTGTATTAAATAACACAGATGAAGTGCTTAGCAAAGGGCCTTCCACACACCTACTCTGCACTTTTAAAGAATGTGCATTATTATAATTTACCCTAAAAGAAAAACAGTGCATAAATGGAACATCAAACAAGGAGGAAAAACTGAGTCTAGCAGGTCAGCAGCAACCTCCTTGAAGAAATTAAATTTAAGCTGAAACAAGGATAAAGAGGAAGGAAAAATGAAGAATGGTGTTTGTCAGAAATGGGGGTGGGGTGGGGTGGAGAGAAGACTGTTGCATACAAAGGGAATAGCATACACAGACACCCAGTGGCATTGCTTTCACCCTGTTATAAAGTCTGGAAAACTACACAGTTTGACTTTTGTAATCTTCTGACCCTCCCAGCTCGATACTCTAGACTTTATCACCCTCCTTTTCTATATTTTTGTTTATTATAATTGATCAGTCATAAGATATTACAAGCATATTTAGAAGTTCTCTGAACTTGTCTTAAATTGTAGGACATATGCTATTTTCAGACCTCAATCTATTTCTGCACTATACCTGTCAAGTACAATTAAATACAGTCTCTAATTTAAGTGCTAGTAGATGGTATTTTCAATACAATCTAAAATATGACAAGAAAAATGCCTCTTCTTTTTGGTACACTTACCCCTGAGATGATCACCAGATATACTACAACTAATTTTTCTAAAGGCAACTTAAAAATAGTAGATTTCATGTCTCTTTTTCAATTTCAGAAGCAAAGGTTGCCTTGGAGTTTCCATGGGTCTTGTGTGTTCCCAATAAAGAAAAAAAATTTCAAAGTGCCTCTGTTGCCCACTTTTAACCTTCCTGTCCTTCCAATTCTTGAGCACTCGATCGTGAGTTCTCTGCAATTTTATAATCTCATCTTTGACACAGATTGTCCTTTTTCAAAGAACCTCAGCCTTCTTCTACAACATAACAATTTACAACACATTTAAACCAAATGCAGCAAAACTCCCAAAGAGAGATATAAAATGGTTTCCCAACGATTCAAAATGCTGTCACAGTTTCACCTCTTAGTTCTGCATTTTTCCCTTGTCCTCAATCTGATTGAGTCTTTTTTATTTTTTTTTCAAGTCAACTTATTCTGAAAATTCTTTGTCCAAAGGATTCAAATTTTGAAAATTCTTTGCAAAAACCTATCAAACAGAGAATGCTAGACTGGCTCTCTTCTCCCTGCTAAACCTATTCTCTCATCCACTGACTCCTCAAAACAGTAGCTTGTCACTTGATCTAGATAAATTTTCTAGTTGGGATACTTAATAAAGATGTGACCTTGAGCATGTCAAGAAAGAATATTTTGATGTAATTTCTTACATGGAAGCAATAACTACTCAGAAGTGTTGTTATAATGACAAAGATAGTTACAGAAAGCCTCAAGATGAAGCTGGGTATACAATAAGTGCATGGTAAATAGTGGATGCTGTTATTGTTGTTCTAGTACCCATGAACCTCTTCTATCTCACCACAACCCAAACAGGCTTCTGTTAACTGTAAACCGTATCTAACCATTGTCCCACACCCTTATCTTATCTGCTATAAAGAGAAGACAAAGCTGCCCCAAAGCTGATGAAATAAAAGAGCTTGTATGATTCATTTCATGGGCATAAAGTAGAAAAACCTTGGTTTTCTAAAATTGTTTGAATGTTGTTTGTTGGAAATAGTTTTTAAAAGTTTGTTTTCATTATCTTGCAAGTTTGAATTATAAGTATGGGGTCTATTGATCAACAATCAGGTCAGATTAGTTATGTTTAATTCATGGTGTTGTAAATTTTGGACCAAAGAAAGGTGAGGTAGACAGTGCTATGGATTCTGAAGATCAGAATGACTCACTGCATGGAGGACTGATTTCTTTATCAGGGAACCTTCGGACTGAGAGCATAGATGGACAGGGTAGCTAGTGCTCTAAACAGAGAAAGAATAGAGATGCTCTATTTGAGTTCAAGAAAGACTAATATTACCCAATTCAATTAAAAATGTGACTTTCAAAAGAGAATGAGCTATACCAGATGAATGCCTTTAGCAAAAACATACACCCAAAACATCATTTCTTATACCCAAATAATGACTTATAATCCTTACCTTCCAACACCAAGCCTAACCCTGAGACCAAATTTTGACATTTCCCAAAGCAAACGTAATTCCCATTCACTCATTTGATCATTTATAATATATCTCAGTCTCTGGATATGGCAATAAACAAAGATGAGCAAAGGGTACATCTGCATGTGTTCATCCACAAATGTCTCCAGAAAGTTGGTTCTCCATGGATACACCCTAGCTGACTTAACAGCACATAGACCATGGACACCACCCCCTGCAAATTGCATATTTCCTCTGCTACCTGGAAGCCCCCATGTTATAATCTGAATTTTTGCGAATTCTTGACTTCATAACTTTGTTACATCCTTGCACTCCTTCAAGCTTAACTACAACAAGGCTCAGCAAATAATAAGAGCAATCTATAAACACTAGAAATATTTAAGCCAACAGAAGGCAAGTGTGTGACATAGTTATACAGTGTATTCTCATTTCATATCCTCCTGCAAATGAAAAGTGGCTGTTGAAGACATGAACATAAACTGAAAATGATGGGAACATGGCTGAAGTTCATATCAATTGTGTAAAGAAAATTCAATCTGCTTTAAATGCCATTTACAAATTGTTTCAATCACACTTATGCTTTAAGTTATTAGTGCTTAAAAGGTCATAGAAACATGCATTTTGAGATGAAAAATATCATGTGAATTACTCAAGGTTGTAATTTGCATCTCGCCACTAATTCACTGAGTGACACTGGGCACTGGCTTAGCTTCGTTGGCCCTCAAACTCCTTATTCAATCAGACGAGATGATCTCTTGGAACTTTACTTCCAATAGGAACTGTGTTCTCACTCATTTCTATGTTGAGGAAAAGAAATATGAAGCACAGAGTATGAGACATACCCAAGATCGAAGGGCAAATCTGTGGTGCAGCTAAGATTAAGAGCCTGTGAGCTTTTCCATTGTACACATTTTAAAGTCACACAAAGGCTAAGTAAGTGGCCAGCAGATAGGATTATCCAGGTTACTGTCAGTTTCCTTATTAAGTGTTCAGCTCCTCCAAACCAGGGGCTATAGCTTATTGTCTTCTCACATAAACTAACACAGTTGTGTATGACTGGGTTAAAGGTGTCTCATGAAATATTTATGGAGTTAATAGGAATGTTTATCAAATTAATTAAGAGGAAATACAAGTAACTGAATAACTGATTAGAAAAATAACAGCAAACACTACATTTTGAGTGCCACAGGCATTCTAAGTTTGATCTTTCCTCTCATTCTTCAAGCAGCCCTTCAAAAGAGGAATTATTCCCTCATGTTCATATATATATATATATATATATATATATATATATATATATATATATATATATATATACCTACAAATTGAGGCTTGAATGTGTTAAATGACTTGCCCAATGTCCTACAACTGGTGAACAGACAAGTAAGGATTTGAGTAAGAATTTGTCTGACTTCAAATGATATTCCTATTCTATTCCAATTCACTAGATGCTTGAATGAATAAATAAATAGATGAATGAATCAGTGAATAAATAAACTGATATTCTCCTATTACCTGTCCTGTCTTAAGTGATTTGGGCCGTATTGTCAAAGGTTTTATATAGGGAATTTATCCAATTACCACCTATGTGCTAAATATAAGATTAACCCAGGACGATCTTCTTAGAAGTCAAATCCTGATCATTTGAAAGGTTTGGCACTTTGCATTATGGGACTAGAGCAAGTAGCACATGAGTGTTCATGTTCTGTCATCAGAGACATGAAGGGTTATGGTTGTCCTTTCTAGAAAAGAACACAATGATCCCTTTCCTCATATTGTCAAGCTTTTACTACACCATGACTGAGGTCCTTTGATTAGGACCTTGAATGCTGTGTTTCCTTCCCACCCACTATTACAATGGTATATATTTAATGACTGGCTTTCCAAAGAAATCAACCAGGATTTGTAATACTTACTGACTCTGTTGGCCTAAGCACTCTCATGGTAGCCAATTTCCATACTATATAGATGACATTAACTGAGCAAAGTGTTGAGAAAAGGTACTATCCATCAACTCTCAAAGGTCTATTGACATATCCCCCAACATTATTGGGGTGCCACTGATTGCCGAAATCCGTAGAGCAGCACAACTGAGCCAGATGATGGCACCCAGTCAGGAAATGCAGGCTTGGGCCACCCAAGCATTGTGACAACCATATCTTATTCAGCTGTTCTTACCACTCTTTTCTTTCCTCCTTGTCAGCTGGGAGGCATGCTCTGTCTTAGTGACACATCCCAGAGAGTGTATGGTGGAATGGCCACAGTGTGGAATCCGACCACTTAATCCTACAGATCCCACTCACATAAAGAGGAGCTGAGTGCAGGAAAGACAAGTTCTCTTTGCCGGGTCTAAAACCTGAATTCATACAAAGATTGGAGTTTTCATTTTTCTGTGACATCCCTCCAACTCCAATCCCTGCAGGAAGTCAAAAGGAGGGGCTGGGCTTTGTTCTCCCATTCAATGAGAGTTGATGGATTCTCCAGACACTAGTGAAGGGCAATTTCCCCTGCTTCAGTGGCTAACACAGTCTTGCTGAATCCGTTGGCTAGTCTCATGATATTTGGATCCTTAACTTTCTATGAACTCTGTCTTGCCTCTCCACCCTCACCCCTACTACTCCCCAGTTCTCTGCCTTCACCTCCATCCTCCACAAGCCAGCCCATGCATGTTGCTCTGTCTAGAATCAGTCTAAACTTTCTCCCAATCATGAAGCTGCCCCTGCGAAGGCACCCTTCCTAGTAATACTCCCTACTGATTTTCCAAGGCTCAGCAAAAAGGTCATCTTCTCTGTGATGTATCTCCTGAAATCCCCCATCTAGAATACATTTCTCCCTGTTTTTTGGGCAGGAGGTACTTTGTTAATGCCCTTTCATGATTTATAGCACATTGTGTCTTTCATAATAGCTATATATGAGCATGTTCTTTTTATCTCTGTGAAAATGTGAAATCTATGAAGGCGGGAGCATTGTCCAATTTGTCTGTGATTTCCTACAGCACATAACACCCAGACTTATGAGTTGTGGAATTAACAAAATCTTGCTGGAATTGAATCTAACAAATTGAGGCAAATTTTTCAAAGTGGGCCTGAGTCAAGTCCCGTGAATATCTAGGCTGGGATCTTATGCTCCCATTTACAACCCTCATCTATAGACAGCCCCATCCATATATGGGTTAAGTGACTTGTTAAAGCATAGAGCTTTATTGGGTATTAGGAAGAAAAGGATATAGGGATAAATTAGACATAGTGCCTGGCTCTAAGAAGCTTCCATTTTAGCAGGGTAGACAAGTTTCCAAACAATGAGTCAAGTTTTAATCAGACTTTTAGTCAACAGAGAACTCTAGGATACTGTAAAAGATGCTATCTATTCTACCAAGAGAAAATGAGAGGTAATTAAGTGAATAGGATTTTGGAAGGTAGATAATTAAAGAATCAAAGAATATTTCAGATTGAAGGAGGAGCTGAACTCTAGCCAGAAGGTAAGGCTTTATATGTGGTGTTTGGAGGATGATTCTGGGTCTGATCAGACTGAAGAATATGAAGAGGGATTTCTTAAGGGGATGTGACTAAGTGGCAGGGTGAGATCAAAACATTCTAGCAGTCAGACTGGCTACTAGATAAATCTTGCTGACTCTATTTCCCAAACACTAGAAGAAATTTAACTGGGTTTTCTGTGAGTAAATATGGACAAAGAAACTAAAAATCAGTGTATAACATTGTTTTGGGGTAGCATAGGGAGGAAGATTTCTTTCCTTCTTTAATTATATTATGTGTACTAATTCTATATCAGTATTATGCTGGATTTTAAAGATACAGAGAGGGACTGAACCCTCTTCCCTACCCCCACAAAACCTGCAGTGGGGTGATAGACTCACACAGGGAAAAGAACAATGACATAGGGTAGCACAGAGGCTTTGAGAGCAGAGAAGAGGACCCCAATCTTGGTCACATTTGGGATTGGTAAGCAGTATTGCGTAGAAAGAAGGAAATAGGCACAAAATGGCTGCCTGGTCTCCCAGTAAAGAGGGAAAAAAAAAGCTCAAAGGTGAAGAAAATAGCCTGTGAATGGGGTGGTCTGTAGGTCCCAGAGGGGAGGGTACCCTCAAGGTACTTCAGATATTGGTCTTCCTGGTGCCCAGGGTGTGCTGCAGCAGGCAGAGTATGAAATGCACAAGCGTAGTTTGGTCAGGAAAATGAATGAATACAGTGGCCGGGCTTTTACTGCCTGTGTAAAGCAGGAGAGGACTATTTGTTAGGAGGAAGATGCTGAAAGCCTTGCTGCATCAGCACGGCCCTTGGTGAGAAGCATTAGCTTGTTAAATATGCTGGATCTTAGTCCCACTCTGGACCCATGAATGCTTGAGCAGCAAGTGTGAAGAGCACAGGCTCCTGAGACTGAGTCTGGGTTCTGTTTCTGGGACTTTGTCCTCTCATCTTTTACTCTGATGAATATTCAGTGATAAACTTGAGAAGGTAAACCCAAGGGATTCTAGTGACTGCTGTACTATAAAGCTGTAGACATGGAGTGCATGGGTATGCGTGTGTGTACGCGCATGCATATGCGTGTTTAAATCTAGGGACTATGTGGAAGAGTTGATAATTTTCAAAACTGCTAACACCTGCTTGCTCCTTGCATGACCTACTATTTGGAATCACACCCTCAAGCCTGCAATTCATGGATAAGATAGTCAGCAATCACATATTTGTCCTTGAAGGCATATCAGGTCCCGTAGGACCAGAAGATCAGCTCCCAAGGCACTAACCATTCTTCCTAGCTGGTGCTTTATTTGATGATAGGATCGGGTTTGTGGGTTAGATGCTGTGTTCATGCTCTAAGACTCCAAGAAAGGAAAGTGTCCTGTACAGGAACACCCAGATAGCTGTACCCTATGACCAAGAACAAGTAAGTTCCAGAGACATCCAGAGAGTTGTAACCTTAAGACCAAGAACAAGTAAGTTCCAGGGACCTAATTCCCAGCATGATAAGCACAGTTCACAATTGCTGTATTCTATACTTGAAAGGTGCTAAGAGTATAGATCTTAAATGCTATCTCACACACACACACACAAAATTGCATGAGGTGATGGAGGTGTTAATGAACCTCATTGTGGTAATTATTTCACACCATATACTTACATCAAATCATCATGTTGTTAACCTTAAACAATGTCATTTGTGTGTGCATATACATGTACATCTATGTGCATCTATGTATTATGTACACATGCATGTCACACAAATGTACACAAACATGTACATTCATCCATCCATCTAGCTAACTATCTAGCTATGTCAGCTATATCTCGGTAGTGATGGAAACAGGTAAAGCTTACCCAGCTATGAAGAGGCAGACAGGATCTGGGTATCGGGTTGTCTAATGACAGTCAGACGCTGCTTTGCTGAGAAAGAACTATATGTTCTCTGTGGTTTCATCTAACTCAGAGGTTCGGTGGTTTTAGGAGGTTTTTCACCTTGTCAGGCAATGGAAATACAGAGCCAAGCCACCAGCTAGTTGGATGGCCCGTTACACAAAGCCCCTTGTCAACAGTTTAGCAGCCATGACTGATCCAGCAGAGTACAGAACACCCACTCTCCCTCCCTTCCTCCTTCTCTCCCTAGCCCTGCCCCATGGCTCACCAGTTTCTGGGTCACACAGCTGTTCACAGGCATCTGTGGTCCTCTGTCCGCAGAGGTCTCTCACCCATGGGGAGGTGGCGTTGATCTGGTAATACAAGGACAGCTTGGCTGGGTTGAGCCAGTCAGAGATGTCCAGGTAACTCCCTTCACTCACCACAAAGCTGCTGCCTGTGGATAAACACAGAATAAAGCTACTTTCTCTCTAATTTCAGGATGCAAATATGTCTTGCTGCTGACGCTGCAGGCCAGAAATACAGACAGGTGCACACAAACCACACCCATCACACCTGGGGCCCCCATTTGTCTACAGACATTTACTGAACATTTACAGTGTGTCGGTTGTGGTGCCAGCAGCACACAGAGACAGAGACAGATCTGGCACCAGAGACAGTTCACTCTAGTGGTTTAAGGCCAGTTCAAAATCGCTGAGAGACTTGCATTCAGATCTCAGACCCACTCATTCCTGTCATTGACTTTGGGAAAGGCACTCAATGCCTCTGGGATTTGGCTAAAATATCTCTGAGGTGAAAATAAATGGAAGCTACTTTATAGAATAGTACTGAGAATACAATAAATTAATGTAAAGTATGCAATCAGTGTTTTACTAATCCTAGCAGAGTGATCAAATATTAACACTTAAAATTTTAAAAGAAAAAAAAATGTCAATGTTCCTGTCAACCAGAGAATCTCATCTGCTACAGGGGTCATCAGTTGCCCATAGGAGTCAGAGAGGGTGTCTGATTGTAAGGGAGGTAGCATCCTGGACTGCCTTGTCTATACCTTGTTTTATTAAGGGGAGAGGGACAGGGTGGAGAGAGGGTGGGGGAGAGAGAGAGATAAAGAGGTATTGGGAATGCCTCAACAGTGGGAAACAACAGGGAAAAATGGAATTAGGGGGTCAACTGGGTGTTCTATCAAAATAGGGGAGCAGTAATCCAGCTTAAGTCAGTTCTTGCCCAAGAGAACTAAAAGCCAGTGGTGATAGGCCTTCAGGCATTCTTCAGGAGGAGCTAAAAATTCAGATTTTTGTTGTCATCAACCAATATTTAAATGATAGCTTAAATTTGTTTCTGGAGGTATGCGTAGGCCAAACAAAAGATTCCAGTTTTGCAAACCATGTGCTCTAAAATGTTCTTCTTGGATGGCTACTACATACAGACATATACAAATTTACACATGCACAAATGTGTAAGTGCATGCATATTTACACTCCTTGGAGGGTAAGGAACAAAAACTCATTCAAGGTTGCTGTTTATTGGGTGGAAGTGGTGAATATACATGTGTTGTGATATAGCAAAAGTAGAATTTCGCGGGGGCTAATAAAATAAAAGTTTTAAATGGAACCTAGTCCCTAAAACTAGAACTGAGGAACAGTTCTAGATGCAAATCTAGAGACCTCAGAAACATCTTATTATAATGAATATAACAGCCTCTCTTCTTGCATTTGCTCTCTATCTCCTTACCAACCAACAAAAGATCTCTATGTATGTAATTCAAATTTCCTAGGAGGGACTCTGCCAGGTTGTACTTGACCCTGCTGTTGATCAATAGTTGGTTTCCTCTTGGCACTGGTGCCCAATGTGGTCCAATGGGCAATGGCCAAGGAGGTGGGGGCTGCTCTGATATTGGAAGTTTCCCTGAAAAGGCTGAAGGCAGGGCAGCAATTCTTGTTTTTCTACCTCACACAAATGATATAACTGATATCATCCATAGGATTCGTTCCTTAGGTAAAAGCACAGTGGACGATGTGAATTTTGGTGAAGATAAAAGAGGAATCTGTGTGAAGCCAAAGGAATAGACAGCATCAATCTCAGAGATAAGGAAATGACCACATTTGAAGTTGGCCTTAAAATACTTGGCAGCTAAAGCAAAAAAGAAAAAGTCTGTTGGATTCCATATTTCAAGTTTCTGGCAAGGAAAGATATGCAAATCTATCTGCAAAGCCATATTTCCCCTTCTGGAACTAAGCCCAAGCAGAAACATGTCACATGGGTCCTTGTGCAAGGCACCAAACCTCAGTATCAACTACAGATTTTTCTTTTAAAAAGCACAGTCATGCTGTTTAAGTGGATAATTCTTGTATTTATTCTCACTAAAGACTGAAGGATGGATATTGAATTGTGTCCCAGGGCTGAGAGAGTTTGGCTAATCCCACTCCTTCAGGAAAGCGACATAGTGCAGTAACAAAGAGAATAGAGTCAGCAAGACAAGGATTCAGATCTTTACTCAGTTCTTACCAGCTCTGAGACAAGACAAGAAAACAAACCCCCAGTCATCTCCTCTGAAAATGATGTATTCCAGTTCCTCTCTGGCAGTGTTTGTAGAAAAGTCATATGAAATAATACATTTATCTTAGTTCAGGTTGACCAGAAATCTACTTCAAAGGCAGAGACACATGCAAGAGTTTTTAGTGGGGGGGTTAGTCTTATTTGTGGATAGACAAAGTAGAAAAAGTAGTCAAATGTCATCTCATGCGGTTGTATCCTAGCCTGCAGTTGTATCTCACAGGGTGCACTAGGAAAACAACTGGGACGGTTGTTTTCAACCCATGCAAAGATGTCAGGTCTTTGTGTCTAAGATTAACCACTCATAAGCTGTGGGTTTCCTTGGGGGGAGGGCTAGCAACTGAGTAATAGCCTTTTCATGAAGAAAGACTCAGAGCACATTCCTGGCATGTGGGCAAAGGGGTTTTGAGGGTCTAAGGAGAGACATGTATACAACATTATAACATCCATAATGGTATTTGAAATCTGCACTGACAGTAGCTATTTTGGACCACTGTTTGGATTGTTTACAAACTTGGAAGATCTGAATGCACTGCCAGGTGATAGGTCTCTTTTAAATAGAAAATTGGAGTCCCTTTGAAAGACACTAACTCGAATCAGGTTATACCTCCTCATTTAAAAGACACTATTCCACCATATACTGTTAGCTTAATGATATAAGAGTTACTGTCATTTGAATAGCCTCTCTGTTCCAGCACAGACATTAAATAAGACACATATTTTGCTCACTTCATCCTTACACGAGTCTGGCATGATTGGAATTGCCCCTATTTTATAGAAGGACAGCCTAAATTCAGAGGAAAACTGACTATATCATGCTGGTACAACTAGTAGGTGGCCAAAGAAGAAAGAGAATACACAACTTGGCCTTGCCCATTATTTCAGCCTCTCTTGGTTGGGTATCAAACAGTGTTGCTTTCTTTCACTCCTCCCCAGGAAGGCTATGCATTCCTTTCAGTCCCTGTACTGGAATACTGGAGGGGCTTCTGTTTTCTCTCATAGATATCCTACAGGGAAGAAATCACGTCTTATTCATTGGTCCTAGTCAGTCCAGTCCTCCATAAAATGCCTGGCACATCCAAGGAGTTTAGTCAAAGTCTGTTGAGTGAATTAATGAAATCAAAGCCTTAGGCTTAAATGAAGGGAAATTCAACCTACTTCATCATGGGACTGGGAAGCAGGATTGTCTCCATTTCCTCCATGATGACTGAATATTTGGTTTTTTCATCATATGAAACTCAGAAGACAAGATTAACCCTTCACAGTCTGCATCACAACTAAAACTTGCAGTTCACTATCCTGACTCCTGAGTCCTCACCTGCTCAGTAGGCTTGTGGTGAGAATGGTGAAAGCAGGTGCTGTAGGGGCTCAGTGGGGAGTGATAAGGACAGCAGCAGGACGATGCTCCACCAGGTAACAGAAAGTAGTCACAGCAACAAGACTTAATCTATCATTTTATTTAGCGAATTTATTTGACCCTTCCTTGCTTAAGAAATAGAGGGAATGAGGCTGAATCCATCATGAAAATCATGCATTAACCAGGGACAGTATATGCACACAAGGATAACTACAACCCAGAGTGTAAAAAGAACACACTCAGAGTGTAAAAAGAACTGCCTGAAAGGGAAAGATATTGCATTTGAACATAAGGGGAAGAAGAAAGGGGGGTCTGGTCTGAGAGGAATCATCAAACAGCTGGCCTTTAAGCTAGACTGTCTAAATGATATGACTAACATTGGTTTATAACACTGTGTATGTTTTAGGTGTATAGGTCACACCTTTTCAAATGCATGTCACCATCCCTTGTCTATACCAACATACCAGTATTCCTCCTTTATGTAAGCTAGACTTCAAGGATGCAAAGAAGAATAGCAAAAAGGCAAGTTTGAGATGGCACTGGCCCTAGAAGCTCACTTCAGACCTATTGCAGCCTCTTCCCTAATACTTAGAAGGTATACCACTCAATTGCCAACTCTACATATCATATTAAAGATTCATGTATTCACACACACACACACATACACACACACACACATATATATATATATAATATAAAAATTCAACAGCCAGAATCCCTAATATGTACCCACAACATGGTCTGGAAGTAAGATATGGTGTCTGGTCCTGGAGAACATACAGTCTCAAGAAGGGAGTTCCAAGATAGCAAATTTAAGTGAAAGCAGGGATATTTTATCTTCCTCCTTTCCCTTCCAACTAGATTGTATATTTCTTAAAGGCAGAGTGTGTGTTTTGTGTACCTCTTCAGTCATACTAGTGTTTAGGGTATAGTGAAGGTTCAGAAGATGGTGTGTGTATGTGTGTAGTATGTGTGTGTGTGTGTCTGTGCGTGTCTAGAGCAAGTAAGTTCAAATAGCTACAAGCGGCTGTCTCTGGGTAAAACCTAGAATTACTTTGAAAATAAAAACTACATAGGGAAGGAATAAAAATGCCTTATTCCATGTGTCTCAAGTTTTCTATTAGAGCCTTATTTTATTTTCTTGACTCAGAATCAGAAGCACCCTCCCCATCCCACCTCCGCTTTCTCTAGATGCTCTGAGATTCCTCTTTGTGTACATATCAAAAAGATTTGCCCGGAGAGCAATGATTTTGAAACGGAGTCTTGCCAAAATCTCAACTTCAAAATGTCATGTTTCCTTATTTTTAAATATATATATATATATATATATATTTCTCCCACTGGCTTGTGGGAATATACATCATCTAATTAGCTAAATGGATTTTCAGTTCAGCCCAATCATTTCCTTATCTAGCATCTGAAGCTCAGCATTGCTCAGGGGACGGCATGGGCTCCAAGGTCCTCATTAAGTCTGATCTTCAATTACATTGATTATAAGCCCGCTTCTGTAATTGTACAGCATAGATCAGGGGTGAGCTGTGGAGCTCAGGCCACTCTGTTGTGCTCTATAAAACCCCAAAGAAACAGAAAGCGATAGATGAGAACTAAAAATACCACGGGAGGAGGTATCACCAGACAGAACTGCCTGGTGGCCAGACAGCAGCTGCAAATCCCTTTCATTACACCTCGCATCACAAGACAGACCTCTGAGCACCGTGGGTAGAGATTCTGAAAGAAGGCCCTGGTCCTTATGGTGAATGGGATAGAGGCATGAAAGATTGCAAGGCTGAAAGATGGTCTTCACAAGTGGAGCTTAGGGAATGTTTTGGCCACAAGTATTGGGTTCTTTTTTTCTCTCCATTTTGGAGCAAAATCAATTAAAAGTTTCCTTCCTTCTGTTATGTCATATATCGCCATGAAGGTTCCTTCTGTTAGGGGTCTTGGATCTTGGAGAAGCATCCTTCTAGGGTGCAGGATGAAAAGCAAGTTCTGTGATGAAGTGGAAGTAAGGAGTCTCTCCTGTCAGTCCAGAGGAGCCATCAACAATACTCTACTCCTGTTTTTCTGCCTAGTCCAGAGAGCGCCAAGGCCTCAATGAGGGCTCCATGATCTGTCACGGGACATGGTGCGAGCAACCAAACACTTCATGCATGCGGTTAAAAAATAAAGAAAATGGGAAGGGCAATCTGCGTAGCTGGGAGTTCTTGTTCCTGAGAACAGGTTCACTGGGGGTGCAGTGTGGAAGGTTCCTTTTGACAAATATCACTGAGAGAGGCAGCAGCCATCACCTCTTCATCTTCATTTCTTTGTCCATCTGCCCTCTCATTTTCTTTGCATCAACATCAACTCATTCCTCTATATTACCTCTCTCTATATGGACTGAAAGGTGTCACCCCCAGATTTCTATGTTGAAGTCCTAACATCTAGTAATTCAGAATGTGACTGTATTTCAGTATAGTTAGTAGAGGTAATTAAGGTTAAATGAAGTCATGAGGGTGGATTCTAGGTCAACATGGATGGTGTCCTTATAAGAAGTAGAGATTAGGGTACAAGCACATGGAAGGCAGGCCGTGTGAAGGTCACATGAAGACTGAGGTGGAAGACAGTCATCTAGAAACTTAGAGGAAACCAGAAGAAACCAACACTGATGATGCCTTGATCTTGGAATTCAGCCTCAAGAGCTGGGAGAAAATAAATTTCTTTAGTCAAAGACCCCTCCCCCTATCTGTTATGGAAGCCCTGACAAATGAATATGCTATTCATGTATAATTTGATGACAAGTGCCTATGTAGTCTAACATTTGCTCCATTTATTAACCTTCCTTTAGCGGTATGAACCCCAAGGGGTTGCTTTGGAGAATAGAGTTTCCAAGTGCATAAAATATAATGCATAGTATCATAAAGGAAAACAATAACTAAAGCAGAGTTCTTCCCAAGGACCCCTTGAGTGTTCATGGAGTCAAGGAAAATAACTAGTTCAGGCTAAGATATTTTCATCCATTCGGCAGATGCCAGTCTATCGCCTGACCTGGTTACAGACATGGCAGGCATTATTGGACAGCAGGAGTGGCAGTGTGATTCTAATAATGATGCCATCCTGTCAAAATGAGTGAGATGCAAACAACAAAGAGAAGAGAGAAACTAAGAAAATGATGAAAAGTTCTAGTTACTATTTAATTTTATGTTTTAAGAGTGTCAAAGTCTCTGTTCACTTTCCATGAAAATACTATTTTTATAAAGCTCTGAAAATGATAGAAACTTGGTTAAAATTGGAATCTTCTTGGAAAAACTATCAAATTGATCAGACTTTTAGATGCTAAGTTACAAATTTAATTTTAAATATTTGAGTCTCTCTAGTCCTGGGTCTTAAAATCTTTTTCCCTCAGGTGATAATAGCTGTTAAGGAAAAGTTTCAGACTTTGATCTAATGGCATGCAATTTGGAAACCATGAATAGTTTGTATACATTTACTTTTTATTATAAATAAAAAAGAATATGGCTGATTTTTGTGTGTGCTTCCTACCCCTCCAGATTCTGTCTTTGTCTCTTTAGAAGCATTGTCTTCATTGAGAATGTATGCTCTTGACACATCTGCTTTTTGTGCTTTTTTGTTTTTTGTTTTTTTAAAAGAAAATGATGGTTAAAGAAGGAGCAGGAGGTTTGCAGCATTCCACTAGGATTAGTGAAATATTTATGACTAGAATGTAGGTGTTGATTCTGAGTCCTCAACCAGCAGGGACCTGAGGCTCTGCAAGCTGAATTGACTTTTCAAGACAACAGAGCTGGATAGTGCTGGAGACCAGAAAGCAAGCTCAGGATGGTCTCAGTCTTTGGTTGGAGAACAGATCCCATAGAGCTGGAGTAGTGGGGAGACCAGGGTTCCTCACTGGGAGATGAGATGCTAAAAACCTGGAGATATCGCTGTCATGGAGAAATGTAGAGAAACTCATCCCCAGGCAGCCCAGCGTCAAAAGCAAGATGATGGCCATGCCACTGGTATTTGATACATTTTATGTTAGAAAAGCAGTTATTTCCAAATACAGTTGAATCAACGGCTCAGTTCCTCTTCCTGAATGGCTTCCCTGAAGTGCCAGCTCCAAGTGTTCCAGGCAGTTGTTGTGTTATGCTAGTGTTTTCTGTATCTCCCCCGCCACACACACACACACACACACAGAATTGTGATCAAAGCTTGGCTTTAACAGTTTGGCACAGAATTCTACAGGCCTTTAGGTCTCCCTGGTCACTCTTCAAAGCTGGGGTAGGGTTCTGTGAGTCAGGACAAAGGAGGTTTGAAGTGTTGAAATTTCAAAAAATTATTTTTCTCTCCAGGGATAGAACAAGTAGGTACCAAGCTAGACA